>OMNZ01078728.1:6077-16271 GCA_900303255.1 Lesueurigobius sanzi
GGGCTCAGTGGTTAGAGCATCCGGGATTCAAAGGCCAGTGATTCAAATCCTGGCTCTGACTGGTGCACATTATGTCCTTGGGCAAGACACTTCACCCACTTTGAAGTTGCCTATGAATGAATATGGTATGAGTGAGTGGAAGGGAATGGTTTTCTACTCTCCCGCTCCCAGTCTCAACCATATTTCCATCAGCGGCGACACAAAAGAGCGAGTGACCACATTTAAATACCTCAGACTCACCCCAGATAATAACTGTACTTTTGAACACCACATCACAGACGTTCATAAAAGACAACCTCCATTCTGCTGGATTGTTCTTGTCCTGTTTTTACACCATGGTGCCACTCTCCAATTGAAACAAGCTCCTGAAAATCACTCACACTGCATCCAAAATCATCCGTTCCAGCACATCTCAGAACTCAATGACAGAGCAATAGCCTGCTTCGCCAAGTCAGTAGTTTCAGACACTGAGCACCCTCTCTGAAACCTCTTGTAGATTCTCCGCTCTGGACGCAGATACCGGAGACTTATAGAAGGGTCCCTTTTTTACAGGACTTTTATTCCATCATTTGTTGCTACAACTTCTTGCAGATAAAACCATAACATTGAAGTCATTGTCCTTGGCATAAAAAACCTACTAGCGCTTATTCTTACTCTTAATGGTAAAAGGTGTGTGGAAAGTGTAATTTTTAAAAACTTTTTGCCACATGAAGCTAAAGTAAAGCTGGCCATACACTACAGGATTTTTAGCCAGATGTTTAGTCTTTCTGAGTCTGAGGAGGCGTGGCTCAATAAAAACCTTCTCTCAAGCCATGATCTGTGGTGGGATTCCTCATGTCAGTCCTTAAGTGTGTGTGGTCTGTGCACAGATTTCAATCTGAGACTGTGTGGTCAGTCTCAAAAGATTTAAAATCCTGTAGTGTGTGGCCACCTTAAGACTGATTGAGGACGTGTTGATAGAGTAAATTTAAAGGTAATGTCTGTAGGATGCTCTTAGTACAAGTTCCATGTGTCATTCCTCATTTGAAATCTAAGAACCTCTAAAATTCAGTCTGGAATTGTGAAAGTGAGAGAGCGTCCTCTTTACTCTGATCAGATTATGGACGATTTATCTCATAATTGGAACAAGCAGAGCTAAAATATTTGGAAAAAAAATCTTCTATAACCAATGCCTTTAGAGACAACATTGTTTTTTGATGTAATTCTTTCTCTGTCTGAATCTGTATATCCCAGAAACGATTACTAAAATAGATGACAACTATTTCAGTAATTGATTAGTTGACAATTAATCAGTGAGTTGTTTCAGCCCGACAGCCGACATTACTTGCTTTGGTATTGTCTAAAGGACCAAGCAAAAAACCTTGGTGTTTTTATCGATTAATATGTTACTAAATCTGAGTTTCTTTCCAACTCAGATGCAAAGTCAGAGATAGTAATAAAAATGCCTTTGTCACAAGCGACTGGTCTATTGTAATGAATCCACTTGCCGTTTAGAGCTCATTCAAAATGCTGCTGCTCGTGTTTTAACCGGGACCACTTAGAGTTCTCATATTATGCCTAAGAGCGCTGCACAGGCTGCCAGTCCAGGCTTGCATTGATTTTATTTTTTTTATGTTGTTGTATAAAGCACTTAAACGTGCTATGTAACTTTTTATGTGGAAAAAAAAGTGAATATTTGTGTGTATTTGACCTTTTAGTGGTGGCTGTATGGGATGTCAGATGGCACCTTTACTTTCCATCACAGTGGCCTCTATGACGCTCCAGGATCAGGCCACTAAAAGGTTAAATATGCACAAATACCAAGTTTCCTCACATAAAAGGTTACATAATACACCTTTAATAATCTTGCACCTGTTTCAGAACTGCTTGTGCCTTATATTCGAAGCCTCAGATCATCGGAGCGCAACCTCTTGGTTGTACCACAGACCCGTGCTAAATGGGATACCCTTCCCCAACGCTAACCTTATTCAATTGAAATATATAATTTATATTTTCAGACTATGCTTTAATATTGGCGCTGACGTCCCTCAGATTGTTCACTGCAGACGCTGTGCTTTACGCCAGCAGCAAAGTTGTTACCTTGATGTAGCCTGGCAGCCAGCTCCTGCTTTGCTTTCGTTCAAGCAGGACTCACGGGCCAAAGCAGCACGCTCCATGTACAAGCGTAGATAGTTTAAGTTCAATGATAGGCCTATTTAGACCTACATTACATTCTTAATTGGGACAAATTATCAATATTTGAATGATGATCCAAATTTTTCGGTGATCGGCCTAAAAAAATTGGCGCATCCCCAATTTTTGCACTTAACTGTTTGTGTTTTTTTTTTTTACTGTGCAGCACACCATTGCTGTGTTGCACCCATGTATGAAATGTGCTGTATAAATAAATCTTCTTTAACAAGTTACCTCACTGATTTATTTGCACTTATGCTGTTTTAGTATACTTTTGTGTTGATTGTGTTGATTGATTTATATGTTACGGTGTGGAATACCTACTCGACAATCAACATGTCAGCCCGTGGAAACTAATTTTACTTGAATAAATCAACAAATTTTCTTTTATGGAACAATAAACAGTAAAGATTTGTGGTGGTAGGAGGGGCTGATGGTGCAGGCTACAACATGGGCAGCTTTGGCTACAGTTCGTTGTGTGACAAAATAATGGATTAAGCCTAGTTTGTTAGGGTTCAAAACTCAATAAATAAGGACTTTAATGTTGAAAAATCCCTCAGAACCTTCAAAATATTGTTAAGTACAAGACTGGAAAGTTTGGAGTCTTTATGTGCAAATAATGTGGAGATGTTGAAGGCACAATGTGAGACAAATGGTCAATGAAGTAATATTTCCCATATACTGTAGTTCTATGGAGAAATTTTGACAACTTATTGTAAAAATGAGGTCATTTTTTTGTTTCCAGGAGATAGTTGAGTTGATAGGAGCAAACTGGCCTAAAACATGAAAATTAAAAAAGGAGTTTTGCCTGCAGTGTCAACTTTGAGCACTATTAAGTGTTTAATTATTACTTCAAAGTTGCAATATTGGCCATTCGTAAAACACCCTTCCCCCACACATCCAGAACTACTTCCTATTAGTAGTTTTATCAATATCCGTGCACCTCATACTTTTAATCAATATCCGTGCACCTCATACTTTTGCTTTACACATCCGTTTTCACTTCAAGGATTTTCGAGGTCATCCTAAATCATTTCTGTTGAGTTGCCCGTCAAATCTTCTCATTTGAGCTATAAATCACAATGTGCCAAGTCGCCGCACGGAAGGCCTTAACCCGTGCATCCATCCCAGTGTGTACGAGCTGTCAGCGCCGCCGAAGAGCTATGGGTCAGGTGACAGCGCACGGTAATATCAAAGCAACAACATGACACTCGGAAAGGTACGACTGTGAGCGGCGCCTCTGAAGATGAGGAAAAACGACGGTGGGAGTAAATCAGACTTGTTGCCGCGGCCGTCCTTGGATACGGACGGATAATGTGATATTTGTCTCGTCGCCTTCGGCAAACACTGGAAGCATCTGCTACCGATTCACACCTTTACGCAGTCACAGTGAATGAAATGACTCCAGATAGCAATCAGATCTGAGGAGCGCTTGTAATTATGAGAGTCACAACCTCAATCGTAAAGGGAGCTCAGTTGCTGTCGGCTTATCTGCGTTGTTCTGTCTTTCAGCAGACTGCACCTGGGGCAACCACACGGGAGCGTTACTGATACACCGTGGTTTAGGTTTACTCACTGTGCAATACACAGTATGAACAAAGGAGGTGAGACTTATTATGCTTTTCAAATTTGAATGTTTGGCTCAAAATGATATTTATATACACGATGAGAAGAGGAAGCCGAGGCACTCTGGATGCAAGTGGATTTTCATCAAGGTAAGTAACAACACAGGTGTGCATGGACCCCTTTTTAAAGTGGAGTGGTCATGTGACAGTGGTCTGCCTGGCCTCGAGCCTGAAGAGCATCTGCATTGTGAGTTAGCTACTTTACCAGCACTACTTTAGATCTGTTTCGGTTTCATTGGAAGCCAGAAAAGTCCCACATCACATAGATGACCCTCAGAATAAGTATTTACTTTGACTCATTTGTGCACTGAATAGATTCTCAATAGCACCTAAGGACACCAAAACATCATGCCTTACTCAGTAGCACAGTAATTGAAGGATATTTCACCAGATATCTACTTTCATTTGGTCTTTCTACATGCAAAACAGTATTGCGTTTGGCCCTTTGCCCTGATTTTGGCCCTCCATCACAAAAACTTTGGGCATCCTTGGTTTAAAGTATATTCAAAACTATGTTGTCTATGAGAAGATGAGTAGATGAGTTAAGAATCAGAACCATGGACTTTCCAGCCTATATAATTTCACAAGGCAATACATTATAATTTGACACAAGAGAAAAACACAACAGGAGCTAGATATTTATTTGGAACGTGACGCTGGGTGGACTTGTATGAGAGATGGTCAGGTGCTTCTCTCTACTGGAGGGAGTCTGCTATTACAACACTCAATGAGCCGATGGAGCAAGAGACAAAAGGAAAAAAAAAGATAAATCAAAATATCCTTTACAACTGAACACCAGACTAAATGTGTGATGATAAAAAATAAATAAACGTTTATTCCTTTGGATAGTTGTAAAGAAACCAAATCGATTTTGTTGAAATAATAACATCTCATGCTATAGGCCAGTGTTTCCCAACCGGGGGTATGTTCAAAGAGAAGCTAGTTAAAACATTTAACTGTAAAGATTGAGAGTTTGAGAATATTTAGCAGCCTTTTTACTGATAAATAGTGATTTTAGTCCTTCACTTTCTAACTAATCAACAAAACCATTGAGGCAGGGGTTCTACCTGTATAAATGAAAGGCCCACGGGGTTGGGAACCACTGCAATGGGCCCAATATGGTTACAGTCACATAATAACGTTCAAGTTCAACTGAAACTAAATCTAGCAGTGATGCCACAGACTAACAGTAAGATGAGACCCAGAAACACTAACCAGTAGGTCTTAGGTTACTCTTTAACATTTTAAACTTTTTTTTTTTCCCCTTTGAACTGTGTTCATTGGGCCATGAGTGAACACAACAGGGATGATTGTTAATGACATACAGTATACTGTGTCATTACAACATAGGGAATTGAAATCTTCTAAATACGGTATGTATTTTAGAAAATGTGCCTAAATCTTCTAAATACACACAGTTGTGGCCAAAAGTTTACATAACTTGAATGAATGATAACATCTCACTCATGGTTAGTGGTTGCGTGAAGCCATTTATTGTTTGTTTACACTTTTCAACTATAAATTAGCCAAATGTCCCTGATCAAAAGTTTACATATTGTGCATCTTGAAATAAACATACATTTCGTCAGAGAGTCCTGTATTTCAGCTGAAGTGAGATTTTCTTTGCTCCTGAACAATTTTCCTGGCAGTTTTTGAAGGTCATGTAAACGTTAGATCAGGGACATTTGAGTAGTTTGTGTTTCATTATGATTTCAAAAGAGTAAACTCAGTTCTTTGACAACAAATGGCTTCGTACATCCACTAACAAGATTTTTGTGTTATCATTCATATTCTATGAAAAATGGCCCAAAGATTAAAAGGGCATGTAAACTTATGAGAACAACTGTACTCTATATCTAAAACATGGCTAAAATAAACAGTAATGTAAAAATATAACATATATAATATAGAAATTTTCATCAGCCTAAGCACCTTTTTTTTTGAAGACACTTTGGCTCTGTTTTCCATTGCAGACCAACTTGTGATCGATTGGGGTTTCTGAAATCCCTAAAACAGTGGATTACATACACAGGCACGAGGAAGTGAAGTGGGTCAGAGGGTGGTGGTTCAGACGGGAGGATGGAGGGATGAATGAGCGGGACAAGAGAAGATGTAAAGAGGTCAGAGAGGCACACACTGGCCACGTTCCAGCTCAGCGCGAAAAGAAGAATTACTGAGCGCTCTGAATCCAACGCTAAATCTGATTGTGTACAAGTACTTTGAGTTGAAAAAGTTTTCAAACGTTTCATAATTATTTATATTTTATAACTTTCAAGTGTTTGGGATCACTTTTTTAATGTTATGGGTTTCTTTATTTTCAATACTATTTATATTGTATATTCTCACTTCTCACATAAAAAGTGATCCAAAACTTTTGACCGGTAGTGTATATTATATCAAAAGTCATATCATTTTTCGAAATATATCTTTTTCTCTATCAGATAACAACATAACACCTTAGAAATAAATAGAGCCCATCAATCGAAGCTCCTCCCTGGTGCCGAAAGTAAAAAATCCTATTCAAAATCTACATAGATATTAATATTAAGGGTTTAAAAAAACAATAGCGGCTAATTGGGCTGTGGAAACTCATGGACATAAATTTAAGATGAATCCAAAACATTATACAGTGAACTGAAAAGTTATAAACGCAATTTGTTTTATTTTCAAGTATTATGATCCATCCATCCATCCATCCATTTTCTTCCGCTTTATCTGGGGCTGGGTCGCGGAGACAACAGTCCGAGCAGAGATGCCCAGACTTCCCGATCCACGCACACCTCCTCCAGCTCTTCCTGGGGGATCCCAAGGCCGCCATGTTGTTTTTTTTGGAAACAAACCATTAAGGTATGTGCGAGTTACCTTCTCTTTTAATGTTGAAAATATTAAAAGACAAAGAACAGGATGGTGAGACAAGCATTTGAGGGCCATATTAACAACACTATTTCCAATAATGAGTTAAAGAGGGGCCAAAAAGTTTACATGTAAGTCAATGGCCACTTCCGGCTTCCGGAAACAGCCCTGTATGCTAGCACTGCTTCAACCAGAGCTAGCCAATTATATCTCCATCAATAATATACGCTCTATGGTTGAGCGTCGACTGTTGAGCTCCATAAAAATAAGACACTCAAAAAAGCAAAAATACTTGATATATATTGATGATTTAACATCTAAATTGTTCCTTTTTCAAACTGTAAACAGATACAAATTTGATCATTTCAACATCACGAGAAGATTTTCCAACAATATTATTGAAACAAAACGTGACCAGATGATGCCGCCTCATGTGGCTGATGGACAGACACTTGAAAACCTGCACTGCTTTTTCTTACACCGATGGATAAAGCAGTCCAGCATTGTGACCAGTGCAGACAGACAGGTATGACATCTCCTCTAAGTGTCAGTTTGTGTTTGGGTGCAGGAAGGTTTCTGTTTGGCCATTTGTTTGTTGCCACTTGAAGCTGCCAGTGAAATCACCATAATAAAGACTTTTGGAAATGAACCCTCTAACCTTCAGAATCCTGCCCCCAGTCTCCCATGTACCAAGATTCACATAGCGCACACACAATCTCATTCCATTGCCATTGCGTAACCCACTTTTGTCCAAAAACCTTCAGCTGGATTTGTTTTATGTATCGTACCTTTCAACAACATCTTGGCCACTCCAGCAAGTGTGCTGCTCCACCTCCATCTCACTTTCACAGAGCATCTCCGGGAGCTCGGAAAAGAACCACTGGTAGCGCTGAATGGAGCTCTCAAACTCCCTGAAAGAAAGGAGAAAGAAATGGATGAACTATCAGCGACACTACTGAAAGTTTACCTATTAGCACTGATTTTAATGGGTGAAATACTAATATACTACAAATTTACTAAAAGATCATGTTTGTGAGGTATTTCTTAATGGTCATAAATGCAATAACTCCTTTTACAATTGTAGGAAAAGATTAAATGTAGAGCTTGCAGACATAAATCTTTATGAGCAAAATTCTCAATGTTTCCAATAAAAATACAAGTGACAGAACAAACACAAACCCCAGCTGTCTGCTTAGGTCCATGTAACGATACACAGACCTACACAGACTCTTTATTGCTTTACTATTATACTCACTGGGAATGCCTTGATATATGATATCTTTGAGCTGCTCAATAACTGTAATGACAGGCATTTAAAGCTGAGGTCTTACAGTACTCAGACCTGGCACAGAAATGTGTCATCAGTGACGAGAACACAGATGGCGACTTTAATTACCAAGAATAAAACATGTTAAAAATATTCTAACTGCTTTATTGCAGCCAAGCGAGTGTGCATACCAGGGCTGTGCTCAATATATCACATCGGCAATATACAGTATTAGTTACGGAGTACTTGACAGTATGCATATCATATTGTATCATGATACGCAAACAATTTTTAAAAATCTATTCAATATGCTTGTTTGACCCCAGGCTTTACTCATAATGGAGAACAGAATATGTACATCAGAATATTGTATTATGGCCACTGTATTGTGGGGGTAATGAATTAAAACTCACCAAGGTCCAATTTGAAAAAATAAAAAATGGCATATGGAGTCAAATTACAGCTATAAGATTTTCTTTTAATACAAACAAAAAAGTCTTTTACGTCGTAAAATCAAACAGTGTTTCAAAAGAGCCTGATTTATTATATTCTGATATTTATTTTTATTCTAATAAAATACATTTTGTCGTGACTCGTGTTGAGTCAATCTGTCGGCCCGAGTTTGGACCTGATTTGGTCCTTGTTTATTCCTGGTTCATTATGGCCTTCTTCAACTTTGGAGATTTTTAAGAACGACATTGTGGCTGCATATTTAATTGGATAATTAGGGTCCGCTCGGCTTAAAACTCTGTGGGACCAATAAAAAGTAATTTCTGGGCCGTTTTGAGCTAAATAAAAAGTGCCAAGCAGTTTCCCTTTCTGTTGATCTGGGCTGTAGTCACTGCTCAGCTGCAGAGAGAGAGAGAGAGAGAGAGAGAGGGAGAGAGAGAGAGAGAGAGAGCTCGGGATTAATCAGTCGGGTCCAAAGGTTGGATACAAGGCTCGGGTCCAGGCGGGTCGACATTTGGGTCCGGATCCATATCGAGATCCGCTAATTCGTGACCTCTGCTGTATCTGGATGTATCGTATTGTAAAGTTATCAGTAATATCGAGCCCTAGCGCATACCCAAAGACATACCTGAAATGTATTAACTTAAATGCTAGTAAAGCTGTCTATTTGTTCTGTCGTATTTCATTGAGCACTGATGACAATTTTGACATTGGTCTCACTTTATTTCGAGAAAAAAAAAACTTGAAGGTAAACTAATACAAAGAAGAATACAAACCTGGACAGTTTCTTCAGACTGCGACTTTTGTCCCCTTTGGAGCCTTTGATAGGAAGTGACCTGTCAGGACAAAGTCAAACGAATGTTGTGTTCAGGAGACCTATTAATATTTTATTGCAACCATAACAATTTGCGCTGCATCTGAAGAGCATGGCTGAAGGGGAGTATTGGAATAGCTGCATGTTATTCTTAGCTTTAACTTGCACACACCTGCGGCTGAGTGGCTGTGGACGATAATGTGTGCTGTCCAGAGGAGAGAGATGTGAGGAAGACATTTCAGAGGTTTCTGGTTTCACTGGGGTCACAGTGTGGCCCTCTGAGTGACTTGTTCTTGTCATTACTGGGGAAGCTGCATGCGGACCACACACCTTTTCGACCTGCAACAAGGCGATGAGGATACAGTACATTTCTAGCTCACAAGTATTTGGCATAACAATGGGCCTCATTCTTAAGTCCAACGTAGGAAAAACTTACGTCTGATTCACGAAGCGTTCTTAAGAAGACAAAACTCTTCTTAATTCATGAATGTGACACTAAGAATTATCATTATCAGGACATTTACATTATATTGACTATGTAAATACAAAGACACACCCTCTAAACCTCCATATATGGGCATGACAAGAGCATGAGGTAGTACTCATTTACATTTAATGCATATGTGAGTAACTTTTTGAAGTATGTAATATTTGTATTCTACTATTTTTTAAATACCGTTCCTCTTATTGTAAATAACCTCCTGTATTTTGTCTAAAGTTTCTCCTCTGATTACGACAGGTGTGAACTAACGAGCTTCAGCCCCCAGCTGCTTCTCATTTACACTAACTATCTCTGCTCTATACCACCTCTCCCTCTCATCACTTTCATTCTCGCAAATTTTTTTTAGATTAAATAATTTTTCATCTAAATTTTTTTTATGTTGATTTCCATCAACATAAAAACAAAAACAAGTACAATATTTAGCAATTGTATGTAAACAGTATATTATTGTGTTATTCTAACATGTGCAAGACTGCCAGTTGAAGGAACACTGCTTTGTGTGTTTTTTCTT
>OMNZ01078728.1:21006-31657 GCA_900303255.1 Lesueurigobius sanzi
TCTTGTCATGCCCATAAATGGACGATTAAAGGGCGTGTCTTTGTATTTCCATAGTCAATGTAATGTAAATGTCCTGATAATGAGGGGAGTGGTGTTCTTAGTGTCACCTTCATGAATTTGTGGCGTCTCTCTTTAAGAAGAGTTTGATCACCTAAGTTTTTCTTAAGTTTTTCCCAAGTTGTTCTCAAGAACTTTTTCTTAAGAAAAATCTTTGCAACGATCTTTATACAACATTTGAAACATATTTTAGATCCCTGTTTAATCCAATTCAGTTTGTAGAAAGAAATGTAACATTACAAAGTCCACACCAAAATTTCACAAACAACTTCATTGTTGCTTATAAAATTCCTAATTGGCGAGTAACTTTTGAAAAAGTCTAGCCACAGTGGCCAGTAAGCTCTGTGGATCACACATAATGTAGGTCAGTTTTCTATATCCAATAATAGGCTATATTAATATTTCTAGTTATTGGAATGCACCGTTACCCAAAGACAATATTAAAATAATTATAATCTATCCCCAGATTCTGTTTTCTGTGGCCTGTCACTGACCTTGAGCTTACGTTATCCTTCTGCACATGACCCAAAATAGCCTCTAACTTAATTAATGCGAGGGCTCATTTTCACTGCTGTTATCTATAGACAGGTGATAATGAGAGGCTCTCCGTGAGGTCCCTCTCTCTTTGGACTCAGAACTTGGATGTATTACAAACATCTAGGGGGTTTCATCATGAAGCAAGGACTCCGACTAAATACATTCTGGCTAGAGTCGCTGCCATTTAACTGTACTTTATAAAATGACGAGGATACAGTGAGAAAAGGTACAACTATTGAGATAAACATACAGTGCTTAACACATTTATTAGACCACCACCCAGTATAAGTATAGTAAGGTGTTTGCCACTGCTGCCATAATTTAACAGTATTTCTGTTTACCAAAATATCACTTTATGTGTATGTATAATGGTTAATCCACCAGTATGTGCAAGATCTTTTTATCAAAACCAAAAAAAAAATCTTTTAATGCTAAAATATAAGAGTTCATTTGCAAAAACAGATAAGTGCCATTGACAAAAATCAACGCAAGCTTGTAATTTTCTCTTTATGTAGCTAACATCTATATATATAAAAAAAAAAAAACATTTACAAGCAAATTCAAAACGGAGATATCTGTTTTTGCAAATTAACTCTTATTGTTGGTATCCATAAATTTCCAAGTTTAATGTTTTCATTTTCAATTCCAAAAATGCAAAGGGAAATGCTCCAGCAAATGACTAGTTTTTGATTAAGGCAAGGCAACTTTATTTGTAAAGCACATTTCAATAGGCAATAGGCAAACCAATGTGCTGTACAGAGACCATAGATACACAATTTAAAAGACAATTATATAACAAAACAACCGCTTTAAATCGCACAAATTAGGGTAACAAAAGAGACTTTGCAAAACTATAAAAACAACGCCAGCAAGAATGCAAGCTGTTATCAGGGCCAAAGGACAAGTTTTTGATATATTCCTAAGCCATTTACGTTTTTTATGTTTTCATGACTTTTCATGGTCTATAGCAGTGTTTCCCAACCAGGGGTACGGGGACCCCTGGGGGTACGCAAGAGCTTAGCAGGGGGTACTTGGAATCATTTCAGATACAAAATAAATTGTATTTTTGATTATTATGTTCAAAGAAAAGCTATTTTTTTTTTAAAGAATAACCATATAGAGTGAGAAATTGTGTGTATTTAGCGCCTTTTCACTGATAAATTGGAGTTTTCATCATTCACTTTCTAACTTATCAGCAAAATCATCGAAGCAGGGGGTACTTGGAGTATAAATGAAAGGCCCAAGGGGTACGCAAGACAATAAAGGTTGGGAACCACTGGTCTATAGGACAGTGTAAGTCTAGACTGAAGACACACCTATATGACTGTGTTTTTAATGTTGTTACTGTGAAGCACTTTGGTCAACTGAAGTTGTTTTTAAATGTGCTATACAAATAAACTTGAATTGAATTGAATAACAAATTGTTTAAGCACTGTATTTACTGGAACTTCCACAAAGCCACACATAAACCGTTCTTGCTCTGCAGTCGCTTCACATCACATCAATTTCTCATTTTACACAACCGGGGCTGTTTGTTGCATGAAAAAAAAAAAAACCTTTAGATTTGATTGTGGTGAGTGGTGACCTGACAGGCACAGGCAGGGCAACGACAGAGGGCATCAGGTGACAAAAGCGGGGCACACTTTGTCATGTGATTAGCTCTTTGCTCCGTATGATTGGATGACAGCTGCACGGTGGTGAAGAAGAGGGCAGTGGAGTCCGCGCGACAGAGCTGCACACAGGGGCCCGCGGACATGTATTCCCCACACACGCTCTTCAGTGCTCCCCGGGCGTGTAAACAGACCCGCACCGCACCGCTCCGGGCATGTCTTAGTCTCTCTATAGGGGTCATAATCGCGGGCTCTGGAGAGAATGGGACCAGCTGTTGCATCTCGTCACATGTGTTTATCATTCATTATATTAATTCGATACCAAAACATGCCACACAACGTAAACTATAGCCTTCAACAATTATTTTTGGTGAAGCTTAAGACGAAACGCAGGTGAAAAGGAGAAAATATGTAATTGAGTGATATCAATGTGAAACTTTTGATTACTGATTTGGAAGACTGGAAGGTTTCATGGCTGTAGGTGCTACTATAAAGTGGAGATGTTGATACAAGAGTGTAAGAAAAATACATTTTGAGAAAATGGCCTTTGAAGTTACAGTTTTATGTGTAAATCTATACAGAAATGTTGAATCCATGCAATAATTAAACACCTTATTGTGTAGATTTGGCTATTTACTTATTTCCATCTGAAAGCTTATATGTTACGAGATTAAACTGGACTTTTGCCTGTAGTGTCTCCCCTTAATGATCAACAGTCAAAGCTTCATTGAAAGCATCGGAGTGTGAATGGTTTGGTCTGACTTGTTTTGGCCTCGTTCATCTCGTCTTTGTCTGTGGGTGTTTCCCATTTTTACCCATGGATGCTTTAGCCATTCTCTGGGATTGGGGCCTGAGTTTAGTCAAATGAGCAGAGAAGAAAGGTTGCTAAAGCTTTCAGAAACGCAGATGAAACGTACGTATATATGCCCCAAGTGTGAAAACAAATGTGGATGTGGGATATATAGGATTCAAGGGATAGTCTGAACGTCTAAATGCTTTATACAATTGACTGACTGGGTTTGAATTTTGAATAAGCAATGCAAAATAATTTTATTTTTTCATTTCATTTTGCAATCTTCCAGGCTTTTACTTAAAATGTTCTAGAAATGTTCCTCGCCAGCCTGATACTACACATTTCTAGTGACTCAGAACATGCTCATTTTTCAGAATTTGAGCCATCCTCCCCACAGCAGTCGGCCTTCTGAACAAATACTCTTAGCTGACTTCATAGGCGGCAACTATGTGTGTGTGGATTTCTATTCTGTTATTATTGTAACGGAAAGTTTTTGGTTGTGACCGGACATGGGAGTCCCTGTCCACTTTTGGGGGTCCTAATGAGGGGATGAATTCTAGCAATTAATTTGCTTTCAACTTTTATCAATGTGGTGGTTATGCAAAAACTATGAACTGTGCTGTGTCCATTATGAATGTGGAGATGATTGTGTGTTTTCTTTTATACTTTTGTAATGCAGCTAATGTGGCACTGTAGCCTGTAAGACAGAGGAAATTTCCTCTCTGGGACAATAAAGTTTATCTTATCTTATCTCATCTTAAAGAGCTACCAGAACATGTATTGGCAAAAAGACGGAGAGGTGGAATACATCATTGAATGCAATGGGCAACCTCAAGTAAACAAGCATGTCAGATAAGCAGAGGGAGATACTTGTCGCAAATTAACAGAAATGAACAAACAGAAAAACCTATTTGTCATGTCTGTCAGCAGGTTTCATCAACTTGAGACCTCTCATCATCTGCACACTCCGCCGTATCCACACACCTCACACAAACACAGGCACATATACGGAGACTAGTGAATGGCGCTGAGAGACAAGTGGACAAGCAGAACATTCTTCCTCCTATTCAGCGCAGGACGTTAGAGACCGGCTGTTTCCCACAGCAACAACACTTTGCCGCGGGTACGTAGTGAATGTAAACATTCTTCGTCTCTATCCCTCTGTGGTTGGACATGAACAAAACCTGATTATTGCAGTGACAGAGACGGGCAGACAGAAAGCGGAGTTGTAACAGAGTATTTCGCTGGTCCCTCACAGACTCAAAGACTCAATCGAACATCGGTTGTTTGTTTGGCGAGCCACAGCGGCGCCTCACACAAATCAGCCTCGCACCGGCTGCCCTGACATAAACTAGCTATTTCATGACGAACTTACAGAGTTTGACAGACAAGAGCGGCCCCCGCACTTGACAAATCTCTCAGCGGCAAAGAACCCCCACAGCTCCTTAAACTGTCATTCGTTAAGGATTTGACAGCAGCTTGCAATGATGCTGTCTTTGTGATCGTGTAGCAGTAACTAGTGTAAAATATGTTAATCTGAATAGTAAAAACACAAACATGACTCTTCCCTATAGTATTTAACTCTCATTATGTGTCTCTCGGGTCTTCTCCTTAGGGTCTGACCTTGGTAGGCCTTGGTGTGTCCTGCGATCAGGTACTTGAGCTCAAAGCTGTAGGACCTCATCTTCTGCTGTGTCTCACTGCGGACCGCCGTCATGTAGTTGTCCTCCATTTTGCTGGAGCAGCAGCTGGGCCCCGAGTGGACACACACACGCAGAGAGTCGTCTGCAGCAGAACAGACCACACATGTTAATTCTTCTGTATTCTGTATGATTGTGATGCAATAAGTCAGACATCTTCGTTTTGAATTGTTTGCAATGTAGTTTTAGATATTTATTACTGTGATCTAGAGGGGTCACCAGTAACAGTAAAGTTGAAACAATTTGATCTGTGACTTCATATTTCTGATTCACTAAAATTGATCTAAAAACACACAGAGACAAAGAGAAACTTACAAGCATATGTTGATTTTTGTCAGTGGCACTTAGCTCTTTTTTTGAGCTCTTTAGTGTTCTCAAATGAGACACAAGTGAACTTTACAGAAGGTTTAGACACACCTTTGCATACTGCGGTTTATTGAAATATTATGTATATTATGCCAGCACAATGTTTAAATGTTCGTGGAGAAAGGGGCACATACTATAATATTATCTTCTTGGTGCTCCTTTTCAATTGTGTAAATAAATACTGAAGCTTTTCTGATTGTTTTGTACTTAAGAATAATCAACATGAATGTAAACAGTTATTTATTATATAGTCATAGTATATAGCACATATAGCACATCCTGTTTTTCATTTTTTGGATACTGTTCCTCTAGAGTTTATCTTTTTAAAATTATTATTATTATTCAGTGTACATAAGTGATGTCAACACAGTTTGTATTGGTAGATGCTTAGAGACATTTTGTTTTAATTTTTTTTTATTTTACTCTAGTGTTATCATTACCTGTTTGCAAACTTACTTTCTTCTTGCACATTTTCCTGACTTTTTGCACCCTCCTTGTGTGATCCTATCTTACATATTGTTGCAACAAGTGAATTAATTTCTCCATTGTGAGATCAATAAAGAACTATCTTATCTTACGATTTAAATTGAAAAAAAAAGAAGAAAATAATGAATTGCACATTATAAAAATAGATTAGTCAAAAAGAAGCCCATAAAAACTGTTCAGCAAACATAATGCCAATTGGGTTTACATTTTATACTTGTCTTAAGGCTGTCATAACTAATATGATATACATATTAAGTCTGTAATGATACACATTATTGCACCTTTGGGCCCACAGTAATAACACCAAATGGGCAACACTTGTGTGGTGTGAAAGGTCCTTTAGTGAGTGATAACAAGACTCAGATCAACACGACTGAAGGGTGACATATCAGGTTAGATGAAATAAAAGCCCATATAGCGCTTAAATGTCATTCACTATTTAGTCCAAAACATCCAAACTGTCACGAATACATGAACCTAAAGCAAAACATCTATAAAAATATGTAAGGAAATAAAGTAAAACATTTGACTAAAATGATGTTAGTCTTTCAGTTTGTAAAAATCCATTGTGAGGAAATGACTGGCACAAAGTGGTGGCAATATTAGAATGCCATGAATCTATTTTGGTTACAATGGGACACTCTGAATTGTCATTGAGCACATGCAAACATGATAGAGATATAACAGGAACATGCTGCACCTGTGCATGTGTTATATACAAGTCTGTCACTAAGTGCTTTGCTCAGTTAGCCTCTTTGAACTTTGAACAACACAGTTCAAAGACTAAAAAAAAAACGCTCTTTATCATATTAAAGTGAGTTTTTCATAATGCACTCTATTCCAAACATTATCTGCTGTTAAAATGTGTTTGTATGCACGTTACTATATCCTATTGTGTTTTTTAAAAGGTTTAATAGGCTACCAAATCACTAAGTCAGTAGGTTAGAGGCTACAGTGAGTTAAAAAGTTAGTGTTTTTATTTTACAAATGATCAGTGCACAAAACACAGACAAGAAGTCATTTTCTCAGCTTAATCCAATCATCTTATGAGTTGAGTAAAGTATCCAATTTACCAAGTGAGTTACAAAATATGCCGGCTTCTGAACGTCGTGCGTAAAACATGACGGTGCCATTACCTGCCCTGGCTCTGTCTGGCACCAGCTCCACTGGACCTATTTGGCGCATCATGTAGGCTGTCTTCACCTCATGACAGCTGTCTGCCCCGGCCGATCTACTGGCACTGGCCGCCTCCAGCACAAGCGCAAATACAATCCAAATCACCCAAAAGAGATCCACGACTCGTAAATCTGCCCGGGACATCGCAACATCTCAGTCAAAGGGAGAAGACAGAGATAAGAGACTCAAGAGTGGATGGTCAGAAGTTCCAGCGCGCACTGCAAACTTCCAGTCCAGTGTGAAGGGAGCTCCTGCGCCCTCCCCCTCCCTCTGTCCATCTCTCTCTGTCTGCCAACTTTATGCCACCATTGCCACGTGATTCATAACTATGGTGCCATGCTTCCGTTTACATTGAAATTAAAAATCTTTTTCACATTTTTATAAACAAACTCGATCGAGAGCGGCTTACCTCTTTGATATTGATGACCTTTTTGACTTCCACTGAGAGCTAACTTTGCCATGCTGTCTTGTGAAGTTCAAAAATTACCCAATACATGACAGCAGGCAACAGTAAAGCTTTATCTCAGTGTTCAGTGGCGGGAATGAAATTAATTTAAACTGAAAGTGTGAACACCACCACCTAGTGTACATATTGTGTATTACAGTTATACTCTACTAGTCTAGTTCAGACTGTCAACACCCCTCACAGTATTTCTATGCAAGGAATTCAGCTTCAAACAGGGCTGTTAGGTAAGCAATTTCATGGCTTTGTTGTTTTGCAAAGAAAGGGGGAAAAAATCACTGGTGTGGAATTTATTATAAAACAAGCAAAATTTATCGTACAAAATGTATTATTTTATATGTAACGACATACAGACTGACACAGAATGTTCACTTGAGTCATTGGCCAGCAGTTCATGTCATTCATCCATAACCCTCTCAGGTGTGACTAGATAACCCAGTCCAGTTGTTCAGTTAGAAGCCTGGGGAATCTTCCTCCATAGACCTCCACAAAGACAGTTTTTAATCCAGCGCTGCTCCCACTGTTTCATAGCATTAGATTTGTTGGGAGATCGAAGCATTGTCACACAACCGCATCTAAAAGAAAGAGTGAAATGACCGTGATTTACTGTAAACCTGAAGACAAGAACATAAATCTACATTGCATATTCACACAAAGGTAGACGGCTCACCTCGTGCAGGCCTTGCTCTCCTCAGTGGGGCACACTCCCATATGAATGCAGCGAAGGTTATCCATCTTTTGGGAACTAGG
Organism: Lesueurigobius sanzi; assembly: GCA_900303255.1. NCBI lineage: Eukaryota > Metazoa > Chordata > Actinopteri > Gobiiformes > Gobiidae > Lesueurigobius > Lesueurigobius sanzi. Next base: position 28,945 of record OMNZ01078728.1, read on the forward strand.
GCTCCTGCAAATACAGCAGAGTTTACTCCATCAGTCTAATTTAGGCATACACACCACGCTTAGCCTTTAAAACAGATGTTTGCCTCAATTTAGCAGAGTCATGTCTAGACTTTTTAATTGAAATTGACTTAGCCCATGGGGGGCACTTAGATATTCTAGAGTCTCACCAGGAGTCTAAGGTTTTAACACTATTCATTTCAGCCTTAGGGTAAACTTACATACATTTCTTATTTCTTCCCATTTTCCCGTATTTGTTCTAATTTGATAGATTAGCTTAAAAAGGTGGAAGCATTAAAAAACAAACTAAAGGCGTGTTCAGACCAAAGGCTTCGTTGGTTTTACATTCAAAATATATGGTAGATGCGCATCAAGAGATCGGGCGGAGTATCACGGTGCGTCAGTGTCTTTTGTGAAAGTTTGGAGAGTACTTTTTGTAAGATTTTGGGAAATTGTCTGTATTTTTTTCATCCTGAGCTGCGCGTTTGAAGCTTTTCTCACGTTTCAAGCATCCTCCGTGCATCACAAGCTTTCGCTGCCGCTTAATTGAACTTTTGGAGCTAGACGTAGCAACCAATCAGAGAGCCTCGCTCTAGTGATGCAATGACGCATTTCACATACTGGGATGAATCCAGGAAGAAGCAGGAAAACAAGGAAAACAATGGAGGAGCAGCTATCGTAACAGTTTGTGGTCAACCAGAGTTGTATGGCCAATCAACCTTACAGTATATTACAGAGACAGGAATATGAAGGACATTGCTTGGAGGAGGATAAGTGGAGATTGGGATCTCAGAGTGAGTTTAGATCCATTCATGAGCACTTTTTCCCTTTTCTCGCCTCTCTTCCCGCAAACATAAGCATAACATCAGCAGCAACATCATTTATTGCATTTACATCCTGTCTATGCTCTCACATGAATCAAACTGCCATTTTAACCCACTATGGATTAAAAACTGCCCTGAGATTAGGCAAAATAAATAACTGTGGCTCTGGTACGCTGTCTCTACATGCTGCAGACCAGCACCCTCCCGCTTCCTCCCACCTCTGATCAGCGGAGGAATACTATACTCTCTATGTCTATATAATGATAAAAAAAGAACGGGGACAGGGCAGAGGAGGAGCAGGCAGCAGCATAGAAGAGGTGGGATATGTCATTAGTTATAGACCATCAGCAACAGATAAGCCCCTCCCAACCTGACGCGCGTCAGGGGCTTCTAGACAGTTGTCACCAGCGTCTCTCTTCAAAATACACAAGCGTCCAAATCTAGCGTTTTGAGCGAAAAGCCATTGGTCTGAACGGGGCTTAATACATAAATAGGTACTGTATGTGTGCTTGCTTACTTGGTAAAGACCTCCAGCGGGGTTGTAGAGCCCTGTCCCGGCAGAGAGGAGAGCTTTCCAAACTGCAGTCTGAGCGGATGTTTTCCCTGCAGCTTCCCTATAACACCATCATTCACCGGTAACCAGTCCATTGGCGGCACAAGCAGCTGACTGGGCAGCAGGCAGCACTCATCAATCAAGCTTTCATCAGGATCCTGCGGAGGCGCATCTTCTCGACCTAAGAAGACATAACTTTAAAGACAGTACTAAACTTTTGAATTTGATTACCTTAAGAATCACTTGAGGTTTCTTACAACATAGCCACAGTTTAGTCAGGAGCCTGAATAGTAGCTGTAAACTGTCCTGGTTGTCAGATGTAGCTGTGAATGTGGGCAGGCAGCTGGTCTTCAGTAAACCCCAAATTCGGATCATGACCAGCATCTCTCGCAACATCCCCAAAGAAGCACCGTCCCGCATAAAACCGAAGCCAGGGCGCACCATGGAACCCTGTGGTCAGAAGGAAGAGCCAAACTGCTTTAAGTAACAATACCTTATACAATTTATATTAAAAAATGACACCTTTTTACTTTTTTGTCAGTTACCTTACCTGGTTTGGCAAATTAGCTAGCAAGTAGAGAACAAAATCTCCCACCCACTGAATGAGCTGCTGCAGTGACTCTAGATGGGCACCGTCCAATACAAAATCTTGTGTGTTCAGGTTAATCATCACCTTGTCAATATCTAAAAAAAAAAAGCCATGTTTAACTTCAATCACTGGTTACTATAAAACACACATGTACAGTTGTGCTCAAAAGTTTACATACCCGACCCTTTTAATATTTTGGACATTTTTGGTAGAATATGAATGAGAACACAAAAATCTTTTCTTCCACTCATGGTTAGTGGTTGTCCAAAGCCATTTATTGCCGAGTTAACTCTTGAAATCATAATGAAACAGAAACTACTCAAATGTCCCTGCTCTGACCTTTACATGACCTTCAACAACTGCCAGGAAAATTGTTCAGGAGCAAAGAAAAACCCACTTCAGCTGAAATACAGGACTCTCTGACAAAACGTTTGTTTGTTTTAAACTTTTGATCAGAGAGATTTGGCTAGTTTCTAGTTGAAAAGCGTAAACAGGTTTTTTTTTACAATAAATGGCTTCATGCAACCACTAACCATGAGTGAGACAGAGATTTTTGCTTTTGTATATGTAAACATTTGAGCACAAGTGTATAGGAAATGGCTTTCTACCTATGTCTGTATTCTTTGCACAGATCTCGGTAAGGCGATCCCCAGGGCTTTTGTCAGGTGAGTTAAGCACATGTGGCCTCAGCAGGGATTTTAAAGTGGCACTGATGGCTATGAGGAGCAGTTTGGCGTGGAAGTCGCAGGC
>OMNZ01078728.1:31677-67014 GCA_900303255.1 Lesueurigobius sanzi
CGGGCTGCTGTAGCACTGGACAGTTTACAAAGGGATGCTTTCACCGCCACAATACGAGTGGCCAGGACCTACAGCAAACAACGACAACATCACTCACATGATCAAGTCAAAGCTCTGGGTGAAAATATTTTCTGTCCGCTGACCTGTTGTAAAGCCTGGTTCTGCCGCATATACTCCTCGTGAAGCTTTTCCACCAGATTGTGGACCATAGAGGGCTGAACATGTAGCAGGACGTCCCACCAGTCATAACCGGTTACCATGCAGTATTCCAGGAGAAACAGTAGGTGGCGTAGTGTTGTGTTCATATCAAGCACCTGTCCCATGGAGGGTGACACTCTCAACATGTGCAGCTGTAAAAAATATAGTAAGATACCAAAAAAGTTATAATAAAAACAGAAGCATACTGATCTGAATAGTGCCAACCCCACAATCTGAATTTAAAGTACAATTATTTTACTTTTGGCTTTCAAAGTTTGTTTAAAATGCCAGGGTAAGACTGATCAGCAATGGGGCAACTTACATTACACTTTTGATGAAAGCAAAGTTAGAAATGCATCTAGCTGTACATTCAAGTTTTATTTTCTTATTTAGTTTTCCTTAGTTATCCCATATCTATAGAGGCACAATAGAGGCTAAACTCCTAATATACATTTTTTCAAAAGGCTATGGGGAAAGGTAATTGGAAAAAGAGTTGGCACTGCTAAACTACCACATAATGATCACATCAATGGCCTCACTTTGCCGTGGTTGTCAATTCCTGCCAACGCAAGAGATGTCCAAGAGAACTGAATAGCTTTGAAGTGGATGGCAGGTCCACCGGTCCGTTGCCGCTTGATGGCAGACTCCTCTCCGGGCCGCGGGCCAGGGCCCGAGGAGGAGCCATAGAACACGCACATGGTATGAAGAGACATTCGGTGGAGAATCTGAATACTGCCATCATGGAAGGCCAGAGCCAAACCTAAAGACAGAGAAATAGCACAAGTATTAAAAACATGACGGAAATGATTACTAAAGGCTGGTTTTCATCTCACCAAGTCCTGGGCAGAACTTCGTATCCGTGTTGGAGATGGAAATAGGCAATTTGGGGAGAGCAATAGAAGACACTCTCTCTAAATCGTTGGTGGATGTCAGAATACGCCATTTCAGGATGGTTGGCTGTTTTTCACCCACTGCACACAGATCAAAGCCATTAATAAAAGACCAAATGCAACTGGAATGAACATTGGTAATCATAAGTAAATGAAAAAAGACATGGAGTATGCCTGTAAAAATGCACATGACACATTAGACAAAACTTTCACTAAACCACATGATTATAGTTAAGAGTAAGACAATGCAAGAAAAAAAAGTTTTCCTGGTTTCACATTTTTTAGATTTATTTTTTCACTTCCTTATTGTACATAGGCACAAGAATTATTTACATAGAGGCAAAAATTCTTCAGTCTTCATCTGTACAAAACACAAACGGATCTTTACATAGAGGTAAGCAATTCATAGCTGTTGCCTCACTGATGCAAATCTAAGAAAAACGTAAGTTATTACCCATCAAGTTGTAATTACAATGATACAAGGATTAAAATTGCACTTTAAGAGGCACTATATCAGATTTTTTCATCAGTGGAATGACATTTGTTTTGCCCTCCTTTAGTATATTGTAAAATCAGACATTTGTGTGACCCCATAAGTTGTGAAATTTGCTTCTAAACTCATCTCAAAGAAGAAATGGGATTTTAGAAATGTGTTAGGAATGTATTCAACCACAAATATCCATTTAATTTACTCGCTCCCTCTTTCAGGTACAGTGCCTTAAAGTTTAGTATGAATGCAGTTGAGATGCTCGACTTGGAAAACTGGAAAACACCGTAAAAATGCATTCCTACCGACGGGAGATCGATGCTGGAAGATGTTGTTGACTGGAAGGCCTTCTTTCCTCAGAGACCAACATTCTACAATGCTGCCAGTCTGATTAGACGCACACAGCAGGACCTACACAAGTGCACAGTTAATTACATGTATTGAGAAGAAAAGTCTAGCCGTGTTTGTGGCTTACCTGTTCTGAGTTTTCTCTAGTCAAAAATTTAAGGTGGGTAACAGCTGGGTATTTTTCTCTTCTTAGCGGGTCGGTCGTGCAGCGGAGGAACAGAGAAGGCAGGAGTTCTGTGTCAATGCGGCATTTTTCACTAACAACACTGACCACTACCTAAAAAAGAAACAAAATGATTATACAAATTAAATGTTAAGTATTGCTTATTTGTTTTGATCAAGTGAACAGATATTTGAGTAAACAATTTCTTATATAAAATTGTATTAAAAATTGCACAAAGCAATTTAGGATTATACTTGGCTCCCTAGATGATATATGGCTTTGTTTCTAACCTTGTAGAACTGTACAGGAGAGGAGCTGCTGCCATCTGTAGCTGCCACCACAATATTCCCACCTCCAGTAAAAGCAATGTCAGCCAGGGCCACGCGTCCTCTCAGTCGGCATAAACTTTCACTGGCTGTCAGCAGTGTGCCCCCTGGCTTCAGCAGAGACACCGTGACCAAACCACTCACTGTCACAGCTAACCACCCATCCATGGGTTTTCCTCCAAACAGAGTCAGCGATGGGGAAAACTTCACCCTGGAAAACTTCTCACCAAAGTTTGTTGAACTAGACTAAAGAAACAACCAGAACAAGGAAAAATTAATTAAAAAGCTCATGTTGCAGTCATGTTGTAATGTGTTTAAACATTTCAGACCATTTCAACATGTAAAGCCAGCTTGACGCCATTGTGCAGCCAACTGAGGGCTACAATGGGGTCGCCATCCACTGAGCTGGACAGGTAGCTCTCCCAGCTGTTAACGAGATGATCAGACATTGACCAGCATTTAATGTGGCCATCACCATCGGCAGAGAGTAGCTTCGAACCTCAAACACACAAACAAATATATTTTATATAGGTTTAGTGAAAGGTTGTTTTTTTTTTTAGGACTAACAGGTTATCACAAAAACTGATAATTACCAAAAGGTGCAACAAACTTTACTTCATAAGCTGCATCACATTAAGAATGTAATACAATTATTCACTGAAATAATAGAATGCTATTAAAGCTTATTCTTTCGATCACATTCATAGTGCATGCTAATCATTGCATTAACTTCTATTACAGTGCAGTTGGCTTTCTTTCGTATGTTATCTGTATTAAATCATGTGTAAAATGTTATTGATTGCTATTAAAAACACACACACACACACACCAAATTGCTGTGTCTCACCTGATTGGTCCCACTCCAAGCATGAAATAACCTCTGTGTGTCCTGAATTGATAGAGTAAACATCCCAGGGATGCTCAGTGTCAATGATGTGGATCATGTGGCTGACATCTGTAACAAATTGTTACTTTTAGTAACAACAAACTGGAAAGCACCAACAAATAGAATAGCATGATGTAGAATGTATTTACCTTTTTCTTCGTCATCATTCTTTAAGTCTGTCGTAAACGCCACAAGATTCCTGCAGGACCAGGAGCAGACCAGAGGGATGGAAGGACAGTGGGTGCTCTTAGGACGTTTTTCCCAGTCACATACATAAGCCAGCTCCATGTCTCCACCAAGTGACAGGGCCAAGAGGAGGCCTTACCTGAAAATGTTTTGATAGCACTGAGGTTTACAAGACTTCCAGGTATATTGGTTATAGATTTCATAATAACACACACGTGGCGTGTGTATTGTTCATACTCACCTAAAACCAGTATTTTATTAAATATAAAATACTGCCATTCAAATAAATACTGTCTAATATTTCGGTGCTTGGTGCTCACCCCAGCATTTAATTTAAGAACTGTTAGCGCAGAACGAAATGGATGAAATTATTAAATAGGCCTCCTTTAATCTAACTTATGTTCAATTGTGTCAAAAGAGGAAAACTGGGTGGTTTACCTTCAATTCAAATTCTAGCTATAAAAGGAAATTTGATGTTCAAAACAAATCCACTCCGTCCATACAGCTAAACAATATCCTAGGACCCAAGGGTAACTTTGCTGTCTCTCTATATTCCATTTATTTATTTATTATTAAAACAAAACACAATGATGAGAAAGTTTAGCATTAAAAATATTTTTGAAGAAATGCAGCATTATTAATGACATAATTTGTTTTTGTAAACAATACCTTTACTGTTTTACTTGTGTTTATATTTTTCTGGCGATATCTTATCAGGCATTTGTGAGGGCGGCTATAGACTGTGGACACAAAACTTACTACCATGAAATTAGGTATTGCATTTTCGACACAAAATCTGGGGGAATCCCAGGAAGAAGCGTTATTCCTGTGATGAATACCATTTAGTTTAGTACGCAGACATTTGTTTTTATGTCAAGCCTGGATTCATTTTGCTTTCGCCAGTGCTTTTTACTTAGCAACTTGGACATTGACTAGAATCTGCGAGTGAAAGAGGCAAGCTCGTATTACCTAATATGGGGCAGAATGTTGTTTTCGGCCCTGTAGTTCCACTACCCGACACCGATCAGTCGCATACGTTCATCTAAACTAATCATGAAGTTATTAATGGGATGTAATTAAGTCGACGTTCTGCTAATGTAATTAATGTAAGATCGCATAAAGCTCCGGGTCTGTTAAATGTCAAGTAATATTGCTCGTACTGAACCAGTTTAGTCTGATAGTTCTGCTTGCTAGCTTAGCCACCCAGTCAATGCTAATCTGTTTCGCTGTTGCGTCTATGAGTCTGCTCTCGCTGCCTTCTATGAACATCAAGAGGAAGCAAAATGGTAACACGGTTACACACTTAACAACTGGTAGGTTAACTTTAAAGTCACATCTATATTAAGTTACGTCGAAATGTACTGCTTGCTGTGTTTGTATGTAATCATGTCGTAGGTGGCAGTGGTTTGTGTGCTGTTAACTTGCTTGCTGGGGCCTGATAAAAGTACTACAGTAGCTACAATTTCCCCATCAAAACGTGCACTAACCACTCCCAAAGACCGTTCATCCCGCTCACACATGCAATTAGGCTCAGTTTGTTACAGTTAGTTTGCGCATAAGGAAATGTAGGTTTTTAACAGCTGGTAAAAACACATTTCATCAGATGTATGAACATTTACTTATTTATTATTATTTATGACATTTTTGTTCCAGGTCTGGTTCGGTTTTATTTGAGTTATTTTTAGTGCAGTCAATAATTTACACATTTGAACCTATGTATCTGCATGTCTATGAACCTCTTATCTATGGAGTTTTGCAACCACTGTGACTCGCTATAGAATTTTATTGTATCTAGTACAGTAGGTATTTGACCTAAAAACCTCCTTACCCATGTTATGTAATAATGACTATGGAGAAATGTTAAATTAATACATTGTTTTTGTGTTTTAGTTCTTTGATCATCTTGGAGTTCAGAGGATACTGGTAATTCACACAACCTTCACTGCAGCAATGCTGACTTAGCGCAGAGGACTTTCTGTGCAGAGTGACCTGAGCTGTCTGTGACCTCGATTCCTCCCAAAACCCCAGTCCTGCGTGCAAGAGGCCATGTCTGACAACACCCCAAACAACAACAATGTCCCACTCAATAATAACAACAACCGCATGCGGAACCCCAACATCAACCAAAACCCTCTCATCAATGTCCGTGACCGCCTCTTTCATGCCCTCTTCTTCAAGATGGCGGTGACATATGCCAGACTTTTCCCTCCGTCCTTCAGGAGAGTGTTTGAGTTCTTCGTGCTTCTCAAGGTAATTCAAGGCTTTACTGAGGACACAGAGTAATGTCCATAGAGTTAAAATGATGCAATGTCTCTCAAATTCCAACTGATTAGCACAAGAAAATTTTCAGTGCAGATATGATGCACTTCATCAGGACTTTAGCATCACTGATAGCTGGTAAATGCGCCGCGCACAGTAAAATATCTGAAATATGAAAAGTGGACTGCTGTATGCCTGGTATTTATCGTTTTTTGTTTTGTTTTTATAAATAGGAGGTTCAAATTTACAAATTCTTGCAAATTAGACATAAAAGAGATGCGAGAAAATTGTGACTTGGCAACACTTTGAAGGTTTAGACCCACTGCTATTTTGCTCCGTTGGATTAGTAGTCATACATTCAGGATTTTCTCAGTTACCGCACACCAAGTTAAGCGTACTGAGCCATCAACAGAGTGCTTTGAGACTGTGTGCAGTGCAACAGTGTTGTCATGACTGAATTTTCAAATGTAGTTTGGGCCAGCTAAATATATATATTTTTTATGCAATATTGCTGAGTATCCTTGATTGTATAGATGGAAACTAGGGCCGCACTAAATCTGTTGTATTTTACAGTATTATTTTTTGCTAGAACGCTTTGTTCCTAATACATAAATAAATGGGAGACCTGGAGCCAGTATTCTGTATTTGATTGATTTTGATTTGATGTTTACATATTGAAGAAATCTGATCCATAACCGTGTAATTTGGATACATTATCCCTCTGTAATTAACCAACCATACCACAAAATATGCATTTATGCAATAATTAACTGTGTTTTAACCATGTCATCACCTTACTTAACTCTAGGATGTTATGTGACTTTGAATACCATTAGTTCATAAGTAATGTTTTTCTTAATGAGAAATGTTGACTTATTTGTCACACACAGGCGCTCTTTGTCCTATTCATCCTTGCCTACATACACATTGCCTTTTCGCGTTCACCAATCAACTGCCTGGAGGAGGTGAGGGAGCGCTGGCCTCGAGACGGTATCCTTCGAGTGGAGATCCAGAGGAACTCCACCAGAGCAGCAGTCTTTCTGCAGTACTATGATGCGGGCTTCCAGGAGGAGCTAGAGGCAGAGGATGCTGGAGGAGGGGCAAGTGTGGCCGGCCTCAGTCTAGCAGCGCTACAGGAGGAAGAGGATGAGGAGGAGGAGATGACTGTGGAAATGTTTGACAATAGCTCTGTGCACGTAAGTACTAACATGTGATCTTACTGTATATAGCTTTATTGATATTATACAGTGATGTAATGATGTCTCACTCTCAGATGATACTGTTATAATTTTATAAATTATCCAAATGGAGAATGCCCAAAAAGTTAAACTACATTCCTGTAGACGCCTGCCCTGACACCTAACATTGCTCCTTTTAAACATGTGCTTATTATCATTTTGTTGATTATATGTACATTTTGTTGATATGTACATGCTGGGTTTGTTCCTGGTTAGATTTCTTTGAAGATGGTTCTAATTTATTATTTGGATGATTTTAGTTTGAGCTGGACCTTGAGCCTCGCCTAAAGCCTTCGCTGGTGGGTGGAGCTGTGGGGGCAGGAGGAAGGCCAGCAGTGAACGAGAGCCAGGACGTCTCCTTCAGCCCGACCACTAAAGGTATGCAGCCGCTGAAGGACTCTGTGTCTGAGCTGGAGATGCTAACCAGAGCAGGTAAACCCTCCTCCTCTCAGAGCTTCCATCTCTGAGTTCCACTGGACTCTCCTGTTTTTTTGGCTCATTTGATGCATTTGATTTTATGTTTTGTATGTTACCTTATTTGTCATGTATGTGTCCCATAAAGTCTGGCCTCAGGAAGAATACATAGTGGAATACTCTCTGGAGTATGGATTTTTGCGTCTGTCTCAGAGCACCAGACAAAGGCTTAATATCCCTGTGATGGTGGTCACGCTTGGTAAGAATCGGATTCAACCCAACTCTGGTCACATGATCAGACTTTCTGACAGTTGTTTGCTTCATCTTAGATCCCATGAAAGATGAATGTTTTGGTGATGGCTTTAGTCGCTTCTTGCTGGATGAATTTTTAGGTTATGATGATATCTTGATGTCTAGTGTCAAAGCCTTAGCTGAAAATGAGGAAAACAAAGGTAAGAGTCAAACTTGGCGCACTGGGAGGATTTAATTCAACTTCAGTGAAATTAATTCCATTTTTTGCAGGATTCTTGAGAAATGTTGTTTCTGGTGAACATTACCGCTTTGTCAGCATGTGGATGGCAAGGACGTCATACCTTGCTGCTTTTGTCATCATGGTGATCTTTGTACGTTAATGAGTTCAATATCATGTTGTATTTTGTTGAATAATGTTACAACTTTGGTATTTTAACTTGTAATTAATTTGTCTACATTTTCAGACCCTGTCCGTTTCTATGCTGCTCAGATATTCACATCATCAAATATTTGTTTTCATCGGTTAGTATCCATTAATCGCATCACATTAATGTTCATATAAAGATGTTTTACTTTATTGCTAGTGTTTTTATTTCCTTTTATCTGTTCTCAAACAAATCTTTCTTTGCCTTTCAGTGGACCTTCTTCAGATGTTAGAGATGAACATGACTATTGCTTTCCCAGCAGCCCCTCTGCTCACAGTCATTCTTGCTCTCGTTGGTACGTTCCATACAAGTCTTTCACCGGCTCGTATTAATAATTGATTTGAACAATGAATGTGTTTGTCATCACCAGGAATGGAGGCCATCATGTCCGAGTTCTTCAATGACACAACAACTGCCTTTTATATTATCCTCATTGTCTGGTTAGCTGACCAGTATGATGCTATCTGCTGTCACACCAACACTAGCAAACGTCATTGGCTGAGGTATTACACAATATTTTAAAATGTTTTTGATCTGGTATTTATGTAGGTTGATTTGGATTGCTCTTTAAATAATGTTTGTGTAATAATAATAATAATAATAATAGAAAACTGTATTGCAGGTTCTTTTATTTGTACCACTTTGCCTTCTATGCTTACCACTACCGCTTTAACGGCCAGTACAGCAGCCTGGCCTTGGTCACATCCTGGCTCTTCATCCAGGTAAGCACTGTTTATGTGGGCATAAGACAACATATGTACTCATTTTTATGATATTTCTGTACTTTTACATACATTACATCACTGTCAGTGGATTAAGTATCTAAACCATTTCCCCACAGCACTCCATGATATACTTCTTCCACCATTATGAGCTGCCTGCCATCCTACAGCAGATTCGTATCCAGGAGATGCTGCTTCAGAACCAACAAGCAGGTCAGAACAACCCCACAGCCCTGCAGGACAGTACTTCTGCTGCTACAGCCCAGCCTGGAGCTGCTGCGGACCCCCCGCAGCCCTCACCTGCTGCTCCCAGCCCCGAGCCCCAAGCCCAGAATGATCTCCCTTCCACTGGTGCTGCCTCAGCCCCAGCCGTCGCTGACCCCACGGCCGCATCAGGAGACATCCGCTCAGAGCTCAACTGGGTGGCGCAAACCGCAGCCATCATTACTGAAGCTTTGTCCACCTCGGCCCAGCAAGGAAATACTGTGCACTATAGGGTCAGTGATGGCGAGTCCTCATCCGGCACAGGAGCAAATGTGACTTTAGGAACAGGAGAGATTAATATGGAAGTGTGGGAAGTAGCGACACAAAGAAGTGAAACCGAACCCAGTATAGTCGGACCCACAGTGAACAATAAACGTGTAGCAGCTGACGCTGCATCCACAGCCACTTCCCCGCCCAGTCCCTTATTTGTCAGACAAGCGAAGGAAGAAGGAGCAGCATCTAGAGTGAGCCCCACTCCTCTGCAAACAGACTCTACCATTTTACAGACTTCAGGAACAGACTGGGACTCCACAGCTGAGCACAGCAGCTCCTCTACTGGCCCTTCATGAGACCCTCTGACATCACTTCTCAGACTCTGTGCCTCAGTGAGCTAATCAGAGGGTTCAAAGGTTGATTACCAATTTTTTGGGATTAGTTCTCATTTTAACTGAATCCAAAGTGAGAACATAGGGTGTCTTATGGTTGGTCTAATATCAATAAAAAGACTAAAATAATGACCAGACCACTTTAAATCAATAAAAGGTTTGTTGTTTTAACAGTGGTCCTCCCCCAGCTTTGTTCTAGCCAGTATGGTTTTTCATTATCTGAATCGGATTCAGAAAAGTCCATCAGCTGCCTGCCTTGCTGGAATTGACTGCAATATCTCAAGGATCACCTTCTGGTGGTGATAATTGAGTTGCTGTTTGGGATCATTTTACTTGGATTAATATTCAGTAAGTTAATAAAACACATGTGAATGTGAATATTAAAAGAGACTAATAGGTGTGTTTTCTACCTATTTGAAAGAGTGAAGCACAAGAATATGTTCTTTTCATTTAAGTTTTATTAATATGAGAACAAATTTACAGACAAAGTAATATTGGCCAGGACCAATTGATTACTCATTGATGTCCTGTGTCTTCAAATGCCTTATGAATGTGGACTGTACAATGCACATTTGCTTAACCATACCCAACCCATTTTGCCGGCTCCTATGAGAGGTGTCTGTGTCCTTTTGCAGAGTTTGAAAGTTGACTATTAATTATCAAGCCCTGAAATTTCTATAAATCTGAACACTGTGGACGTAAAGGTATGTTTTTGTTGCCTGGTCTTGGGGAGTGTGGTAACAAGAGTTGCTTATCCACACTCTGAAAAAAAATCTTTGTGCCTCTGCAAAAAGATTATAGCTTAGTCCATGATCTTGAACTCATCAAAATGTATTTAATGGTTCAGTAAAGTTGGCTCCCAGCAGCTGTCTGCCCAAGCTCTGCCTCAGTCTTTATTCTTTCTCATTAATATATCTGGTTGTTATGCATTACTATAGTGAGCCCATTTATTTATACAATGAATATACATATATGATTTTGAATATATGTGAAGTAGAATAGTACATGGACGTAAGTACAATTAAACAAAGTATTGCCCATCGCTATCTAGTGTCCAAAATGCTCAAACAATCAAGCCGCCCACCTTCAATGACGTACACCTACGCTTATGACGTTCCGGGGTGGGGGTGGTTTCCGCTGCGGAAGCCACTGCTGCATGTAAACAAAGCGGATAACTAGGCAGGTTTGCAGTTCTAACTTGCACATGTAGTATTTTCAGCAAATAATTGAGCCCATGCAGAGTGACACATGAGAGCAAACTTGAACTGAACTAAAGCCGCCAGGATGTCGATGGAGGATCCATTCTTCGTCGTCAAAGGGTAAGCACACGCATTGAACAAAGCTAATGCTAAAGTGACGCTAACTTGGAAGCTAGCAGCTGTAACATAAACACTTCAATGCCCCGCGACTTTCTAAATTATTCAGAGAAATTAAACTGGACAAAATGAAGACACAATAATAATAGTCTGGGTGTTTACCATATGAATCTAGCTGGGCTTACTCATGGCAGAAACATAACATTTGATGTAAGCGCTCGTGTGATTAAAAATAAGCATTTGCCTTTGTGTAGGGAAGTGCAGAAGGCTGTAAATGCTGCCCAGAGCCTCCACCAGAGATGGAGCGAGCTGCTACAGGAGGGTGCTGGTGCCTCCAAGGAGGAGATGGACTGGACCACGAACGAGTTGAGGAATAGTCTGCGTTCAATTGAGTGGGATTTGGAGGACCTTGATGAAACGATCAATATCCTTTAACATTGTGTGCAGGTTAATTTACTTTTGGCCATGTCTGTGACTGATAATTGCATGGGGTAGATATCGCCCCATATAATTGAACCCTCAATCTATGTTTGTATCCTTTACCCCTTTCAAACGTATTGTTGAGTCTAATCCAAAGAAATTTAATTTGGATGCAGCTGAGCTGTCAAAGAGGAAAGCCTTCATAACTAACACTAGAGAGAATGTAAAGGTAGGTGTGCTATTCATCTTAACCATAAGTCTCTGTTTCCATTAAAAAGTGAATTTATTATTTTCTTTATTATCTTAGGAAATGAAGGAGCAGATGTCGAGTCCTGCTGCTGTCACTATGGACAAAAAGAATAAACAGGTCATTTATAATTTACAGTATAATATGTCTGTAAAATGGCTTCTACACACATTGTGGTTTCACATTTAATATCTTTGAAAGTTGTAACCACAAATTAACAGATGGACAATAATACAATTAAACATACACTGTGAGTGAGGATAGTAGTGATGGGCAGATGATACCTCATGATATGTGTGACACACTTCATGATTGTATCAATACTGTATCATACAGTGTTGGTAGAATACTTGCTCCAGGCGCCATCTGGTGGTGAAAATGCATTATAGCAGTCAGCCCTAAAGAATGTGAACTCGACAATGACTAAACCTTCTTATTCTTGTTCAGGAATTTGAAAGAAATTGTCATAATGAGTGAGTTTATTTAACCATCTGATAATAAAAAGATCATGAAGTAAGACAGTGACCCCACTCATGATTATGAGAATAGATACAAAAGAGCCTACAATTAAATTTAAAATAAAAATTGCGATCTGAACATGAAGTCACTGATCAATACAGTATCAAAATAAGAAATACTTGTGCTTATGACCTTATGGAATAGTACTATGATAAATCCAGATGACAAAATGAGTCGGATGTTGCTTGTCCTTTGAGCGGGTGCCTTCTGCTGCTTGTTGCGTGTAACACAGTATGATACAAAATGACAGTGATGTGGTGGTGAAGTGTTGATCACATGACTTTTCTTCAGTTGAAGCACACAGGCTTTCTGCCTTTGATACTCTTGTCGGGTACAAATGCCCCCTATTGAGTTGTGCACTTTGTACACTTGTATATGTTTTTCTCTCTGTAATAAAGCTGTCATCATGTCATATTTTGTGCAGGCTTTGATGGGAGAGCGTGGTGCTCAAGGTCCTATCTGGCAGCCTGGACCAGATAAATATACACGTTTGGATCGGCAGCTACAAAATGCCAACTCTAATTTTATTGATGAACAGCAGACCCAGCAACAGGTACAACCACACACCAGTTCAGTCGCCAAGACATTGGCAAATGTATTAATCCATATCAGGTGGAGGTGTAAGCACATGAATGCAAAAGTCCTGTAGCCCTTTACAAAGACTGTGGATGGATCACAAACAACTGCTCCAATTAGTTTTACGTTAACCAATGATGTGTGTGATCATGTGGAAGAAGTCAGGTTCAAGTTAGAACATGAGAGCAGTGTGTGAATGTGCTGCTGGGGGTGAGTGGAATTTGCATAGTAACAAATGACAAAGCTAATGCCATTTCGACACGGAATACCGTATGTGTTCTTGACATCCAGCATGTATCCTAACAACACTAAGAAACTTAAGCAGTATGAAGTCACAGTTTTGTAAAGTACACTGCTCTGAATGCCCTTAATGTGTCATCAGTTGGAGTTGTACCTTCACCGCATATGTATAAATATCTGAGAAGACTGTACTTAACTGAGCCCACAGTCCACATGATCATACAACTTTGTAAAGGCAATTGTTGAAATGCATTTAGATTTTAAAACCAATGTCTTTCTGCCACTAGCTGATAGCAGAACAACAGGATGACCAGCTGGAGCTTGTGTCTGGTACTATTGGTGTGTTAAAGAATATGTCTGAGCGGATCGGCATGGAGCTGGATGAGCAATCTGTGTAAGACTGCCTTTTATGTAATACTTACAGTATAACCTGTTAGAGGTCTGCCAGTATCTCTTACTATTGTCTCTTCTTTTTCAGCATGTTGGATGACTTCGGCCATGATATGGACAACACTCATTCCAGACTTGACAACGTTATGAAGAAATTGGCTAAAGTCTCTCACATGACCAGCGGTAATTCGCTCATCACATATTCAGAAAAAGTAAACACTTGAACTGTCAATTAAAAAGCTGTGTGTCTTCAGATCGCCGGCAGTGGTGCGCTATTGGCGTTTTGCTGGGGATCCTGTTCGTTGTCATCATCCTCTTTGCAGTCCTTTGATTGAGGGACGGTTTTGTCAACACAAACATGTCTTAATCCTGTGTCTACACTCCAGCTTTGTGACTGATTCGTCGCCTTCAATCATTTCACAACATCCGCGCAGGTGTTGCTGATGAGCGCACTCTGTGAAATGGTAATGTCTCAGTAAAATGAACTGTTTAAGAGCGCATCAGCTGGATTTCAATATAGAAAAATTGAAATATCACACGGTTAATTAAGTTTGACATTCATATAAATAATGAATTATAAAGTATTCGACCTCTGGTGTTGTAGACAGGTAAATAACTTGCTACCTGTCATATTTTATAGTACACATTGGCTGCAAACTGTTGAATTAACTGTTGCCCCCAGCACAATCATTTTCCGTATCATCTTCTAGTTTAAACCCAAATTCCCAGTTCAATATTGTGACAAAACTTAATAGGTATGGCCATGTGCAATCACGTTTGATCAACTACTTCAAGTTTACAATTAGCAAGGGACACATTTTTATATGAAATGACTTGTTAGTCCTGTCCAATTCAGACTTGTCATTGGCGTATGAAGCTATTATGGAGCAGCTGTGTTTTTTTCAAAGTAATAATAGTTCAAATTGAACACTTAAGCTGGTGAGATGTGTGTGCTGTGACGACTCGACATGGACCGAGTAACAAAGTTTGGCTTGACCCATTAGAAAGGTCATCAGGGTGAATAGTGTCTTTGTTGTTAATGTTTTTTGTAAGGGCTTTTTTTCCAACAGTATCTCATATTTTAAGTTGAGCTAATCGGTAAAACCCATGATCTCAAGCTATTTAGTTTAAGGTTGTTCTTATTAGACCTTTGTCTGGAAAGATTCTAGAACACTACAATATTGTAAGTTTACATTTTATTTAACTGACTGAACGTCTACTGCTGTGATGTGCTGTTACAGTATATGTTGATGGTCAAAGGCTTTCTCTGCTGCTGAGCAAATACTATTGAAAGCCATACTTCCTGTACCGACTGTTTGGCTTTGAAAGCTTTTATTTTTATCTAGTTTGTCTTTTGTTGCAGCTACTATATGCACGGTCCTGTTTCATATTATACAACGGTACACAGGGCAACTTTCTGACAGTTTTTTCATATACCTTACTATCCTGCTTACTAACTTTCTGTTGCTGAGTATCGTTTGAGTCACTACTGTGTGTGTCTGACATATCAAACTAATAGTAAGCTCTAATACCAACAACAATAATGATTTATAGTATTTATACTTTTCTTGCACAAGAGCAGACTGTAAATCAGTTTTAAACCAGTGTTTAGGAAACACTGATGGTGTTAAGAAAGATGTTGGAGAGAATATGTGGTTGTTTTATTTTCTTCAAAATGTAACCATGAATTTGATGCCTCCTGTACACTAGAAAGAAATGATTATGTCTTTGTTTATAGCCAGAGGTATTAATACTGACTAAGTTTTTAAAAACTTTTAAACTGTACAATTAACCACCCTAACTAACCTTTACTTTGTGTTACCAGTTATACCTGCTTTAAGTTAACCAATGTGAACATTAGCATTTACTATTTAACATGTTATGAACCACTAAACCTGTAAATCATATTAATGCAGTTCAGGAATCCACTTTGTTATGTTTCTGTCTTCAAATGGTGACAGAATAAAATGAAGCTGTTATTGATCAGTGATCAATAAAGGTTATGGAAGAAAGAACCTATTTCTGAGCCTCTATTTCTTCACATTTTTGAAAAATGTTGTTTGGAAACGTATTTGTGAAGACCAAACTAAAAACTATAGCTGAAACAGTTTTCTTTATTCTTTATTTTTTAAGACTTGGCTGAATTATAAATAATAGTAATAAATACATCAAAACATGTCCTTTAAAAATAGGAAGAATACTGCGAGGGTTATGTAAATCATCAGAACTCAAGACACATTTGTGGCAGGCAAATAAATATTAACAATATACAGCAGGTGTTGGCTGCAGCTGAAGCTCTAGTGCTGGATGCTAATCTCAGTCAGTGCTGTGTCTTCACCGTGCAGGAAGCTTCCTCTGTCTGAGCACTCGCACGGTCACAGTGCTGCTGTGGGTCAGCAGATGGGTGACCTGGTCCAGGCTGAGACAGGCGACCTTCTCTTCATTCACCTCCAGGATCTCGTCTCCCACTGCCAACAGACCGGCATAGAGCTTCTCCGTGCTGCTGTCCGCCATGTCTTCCACATACACACCTAGACAGCACCAAACATATGATTTACCTCCCGGACAGGCAGCATTTAAGTGTCAGTTAGAAAGCAGTACCTGAGTCAGACCGTCCTTTCCCTCGGCTGATAATGAAGCCAAACGTATGGCTGTTGGGTCGACTGAGTTCCAAAAGCAGAGTCCCGTCGGAGTAAACCTGGAGAATGCGACCAACAGAACGCAGAGAGCTCGGGCAGCTCACATCCTCCACACTGAGGCACCGCTGCAGGGCACTGAGACACACGTAGTGAACATACTGTAGACTCCACAGCATCAGGACTGTGTCATTTCAGAGTTGAACAGTTACCTCTGAGCAGCTGGTTTGTAGTTTTCAGAACGATCTTTTTTCTTTTGCTCCGTCGCAACGTTCTGTACAGAGGCTGATTTTCTTAGCTTTAAGAAAGGGGACCCCTGCATTGTAACGACAGAAATCAGCTTTAGCCCGACTATATGTTGACTTGACTCCACATTTCTTATGTTTGTTTAATTGACATCATTTTCTTTTTGGGTTAGTTTATGTTTAGAGCAGGGGTCTCAAACACACGGCCCCAAGATGATTTAATCTGGCCCGCGACTTGTAGAGCATGCATGTCTGAGCATGTCAAAAAAAAGTAATTCTCTAGCCCATTACTGTCCGGAGTTATGGATGTTTAAAGAAATAACCAAAATGCTCACAACAGCCATTAGGGGGCAGCCAACATTAATAATGGAAGGAATTTCACACCTGTCCAGCAGAGGGCACTGACCCTGAACCAAGCTACAAAACAGAAGCTGTTCTGTCACTAGTAAACGTGTTGTTTTTAGTGTATTGCTTGTGATACAAGTGTAATCCATTATTATTATTATTATTATTATTATTATTATTAATGTATATCAGGTTACAATCCTGTAGGGCCAAGACCAATTTTAAAATGTCAATCAAATGTGCCGAATTGCAGTGCTAGTTATTGTTATCATTTAATTGAAAAAATATTTTGTCAATAGTATTTCCCTGTTTATAATATATGCGGCCGGCAACCCGTGATCGTAGGTGAATTTTGGCCCTCGACCCAAATGAGTTTGAGACCCCTGGTTTAGAGCTAGCCAAGTCTCATTTTTAGTAGAAATTCAGACAGGGTATGGTCCTTTTATTCACTTCCGTTTTCACTCTGGCATCACTCAGAAAGCCAATTTATTTTCTTTGGTGATAGGAAAACATTGAATGCCACCAGTTTATATCACAGACAAAAATGTGCATATTCTTTACTATACTGTCAATTCTGTTGTGTTAACTTTAAATACAATCTACTGTAACAGAGGACATTATTAAACATGAAGTGATTACTGTTCTCTACGCACCATTGAAAGAGACTGAACAGAGGGCGTTTTCTTCAGAAGGCCATATGGTTTCGCGGGTCCGGGAGGGGTCTCTGTGTGGGGCGGAGAGGGCCGTGAGATGGTTCTGTCCAGACTGCTGGTCCGACGGCGACCCAATCTGACCGAGGAGAAGAGACGACGCAGAGAGAGCCGAGAGCCCTCCACTCTGAGATACAGGCGAAAGAAGACAGACAAGTCAGTCAACCAATGGAATAATTACATTGTCAATGATTTTGATATAATGTGATGCATGTCTGTATGACCGGCTGCAGCATTATTACAAAGCATTTGATCAATTCTTGTACATCTGTGCCCCCACGTAAACCTAGCACAAATTTGGAAAACCCTCTCCTGAACGGTGTTAATTTTGAACACATCCTGGATCATACTTTACTTTTAGTCTTTTCAAGATTTAGTAAAATACTTTTAGTTTTAGTGAAATTACACTCAAATTCAAATTTAGTTGAATCTAATGAATCTAGTCAATTTTACCTTATTGTATTCACATATGACATCATATTCTATGGAAGATATTTTGTGTCATCACATTGTGGATTTTAAATGTCTTTGAATTGTATGCATTGAATTTTTTTTAATACTGAAAAAACAATTTTTTTGTCTCTTCAGTCACTACATTTTCAGTTCAGTTTTTTTTACATTCAAATAGAAAATTTCACCTTTTAAATATTCACTGTATTATTTTTCAATACATCAAATAAAAAAAAAAGTAAAATGCTAAAAGAAAAATTCCCCTAAAAATATTCAATGCAAAAAAAAATGCAAGCTCTAAAATTCAAAAGAAGATTCAGGGTGTGAAATTCTCAGTGAAAAATTCACAGTAAAGTTCCTTGAGATCAAGACCTGGGCAATCGATCCCTGAGACTGAAAAGGAGAGACCTATATATGTTTCCTATGGAGCATCATAGTCCCGCCCATCAGCTCGTCTGTACACGCACGTGCTGGAAGTAATAATCCCATTCAAAAATTGCATAGACTTTTCGGAAAATTCTAATTGTACGAGTTTAAAAGCACAAGGCTAATCAGCTACGTGCTAACTGCTAGCCATAGCGCGGATATTTTACAAGCAAGAAAATACCCAATACTTGAAAACAGGGCGAAATATTTTTAGAACTTTTTGGTTTATAAAGTTTTGGATACAATTTTAATTTATTATTGTGTGTTTTATGCCCATAAGTCTCCACGTAGCTGATTAGCTGCTATCGTTCTTTTAAACATTTGATATTAATTTTTTTCGAAAAGTCTATGCGATTTTTGAATGGGATTATTATTTCCGGCACCGAGGCGCGTGCGTGTACAGACGAGCTGGTGGGCGGGACTATGATGCTCCATTGGCCTTAGTCTATTGTGGGCGGGATTAACAAATGAGGAAGGCGGGGTTCAGGCTTTGACGAGTCAAATCTGAACATTTTGATTGGTCCTTGTACCGTTTCCTGGTGAAATGAAGGTTCTGACTCCCTCTGTATCGATTGCTCAGGTCTTGAAGTCCAGAAAGTTTACTGTGAATTTTCACTCTATGAATTTCTTCTGTTGAATTTAACAGCTTGAATTTTTTTGGATCCTAGGAGCTATGTTGCCTGGGGCATTATGCTCCTGGTAGGGTCTCCCAGGGCAAACAGGTCCTAGGTGACGGGTCAAACCAAGAGCGGTTCAGGAGCCCCTTATGATGAGACCATCAAGGCTGGTTACGTCGCCCAGAGAAGGGCGTCGTGGGGCCGTGGTCCTGTGGACCCACCACCTGCAGGACGAGCCATAAGGGACTGGTGCAATGAGACACGGGCAGCTTGGAGTGCTGCCTCCGCGACCCGGCAACGGATAAGCGGAAGAAGATGGATGGAGGGAATTTGTTGTATTTTTTTTTTTTTACTTCGAATTTTACACTCATTTTTAGACTATGGAATTGAAGGGCTTGAAAAATAATAAGGTGAAATTTTCATTTTGAATGTAAAACACTGAATGTTTTTTCAGCGTTAAGGAAATTCACAGCCATTTAAAATTCACAATATGAGGACACAAAAAAATGTGTCCTCATATTTTTAGTCATAGTCTGGGTCTCATTAACTACCTGTAATTTCGTTCTAGTCTAATTTTAGTCTGCATAAATATTACTTTGACTAAAATTATGACAAAATATTTAGATCCTGTAACCTTAATATTAAGCAGCAACAAAGTATTTCCCCCACAACATAATAATTGCAAAGTCATATAATAAACTGTAAAACAATAATGCTAAGGACTCACGGCTCCAGAGGTGAGTGATGCTCTGGTTTTATTGGCTGTTTAGATTTCCCATTAGAGTTAGTTGCAGAATGGGTTTGACTCTCCACTGTCAACAACAAAAACACAACATTATTCACTTCATTCTGCCTGTTTGAAGAAAAAAGTAACTAGTTGGGCTGACCGTCCGACAAAGAGGAGACGGAAGAGGTTTTCAACTTGGCGTCCAGGCTGCTCTCTCCGACTCTTACATGTCCCTGAGTGTGGATCTGACTTGGCAGCGTCTTTTCCGCTGTGGCCCAGTGCTCATTGGGGTTCTCAGTCTGGTCAAAGTTCTGGCACTTTTGGTCTTTGGCTTTGCTTATTTTCTGATTGCGTTTTCGGTGTGTCCTTGCGTCGTGAGGCTTGCCGTTCTGCGCCAGGTTCGGGGGCGAAGGAGAGAAAATGGACGAGGAGTTGACTTTATGAGTAGATTGTGCTGCTGAGGGGAGTGGGGTCTGCTCGGGCGCATACGGGTTGACGGGCAGGTCGGAGATGGGCGTGGCCTGTTTATGAAATCCGTTACGGTTCATGTGATTGGTCCTTCTGCCTGTGTTGGAAGCTCTCCTCTGCTCCCCAGTTTCTCCCCCCTCACTGTCACTGTATGTAACCACGCCGATGTAGGTCTCTTTGATAGGCTCCGTGCGCAGGCTGATGACCGGTCTAGCAGGCGGGATTGGGTATAAAATCTGGCCTTGACTGTACACAGGAGGGGTCGGGTGGAGTTGGAGGCTCACTCCTAGTTGAGCGTTGTGCTGACTATCATGGCCTGTCTTGTGGCGGCCGTTGACGTAGTGCAACACGTCGGGCTTGGAAAGCAGGATGTCCTGCCCTCGCTGCCCCGCCCTTCGCTTCTGTCGCTCCAGGTAACGGGACTCCGCCTCCTTCTCGGTTTCATCTTCGAAGCGTAGCCGGCGGTTTGGGGAGGATTCGGGGCGGCGCCTTGTGGACCTGCCAGCTGTTTGGATGTGTCCAGGCAGAGAGTTGACCTGGGCTACGGCGCAGTGCCTGGCCCCCGACCTGCAGCAGATAAAACATTGGTATTTAATAGGGCTGCCCGATATTGGAAAAACTTCCGATATGCGATACAGGCATGCAATATCACGATAATGAGGTTATTGTGATACTTGGATAAACCGTTCCATTCAATTCAGACACGTGTAATATCTTTTTCAGCAAATTGTGTCAAAAGAAGACTCCAAAAACATTAAATCAGAACCAAACCAAGGCCAAAAAATTAAGTTAATTCGGAAAGCTGTAACTAAAACTGAATTTCTGCATATTTATAACTTCCATGCATGTTTGGTTTTAGAGAGTGTTGGCAAAAAATGGTAAAATCTCAGTCAGATGGAAGACTTGAGTGAATTTGCAATGTCTTCTTGCATCACCTAATATTGCAATACAATATTTTTTGCGATATATTGTGCAGCCCTAGCATTTAAACATTATACAAACCACTAAGGCTGGTACATTAATCAAGATTGCAAAAGCCACAACTTCATATAGGCAATATATTCCACTGCAAACTATATTCAGTCTCCAAAGGTGCTGCTAACCAAAGGGAGGTAGGGACCCATTAGGTGGTCGCAACGATCTGAGCTGGGAGTCACAAGATAATTTCAAAACATTGTGTTTACTATGCTTTTTAATTGAAAACAGCTAAATATTTGTGAATTGATGAGAAATACCAAAATAAAAGAATGAAATAAAACTAATAAAATCAACATTTCAATATTTTGTTGCTTGAAATTCTTGAAATTCTTCAGTGGGGGTTTGTGTGGTCATTTTTGGGATTGTGGCCTCAAAACTTTGGCTTTCTTCCTGCTTTTAGACCATATCAATCATGTTCTGAAGTGCATGTGATACTTGCATTAGTTTAGTTATTCATATTTCCAAATTCTCTCAAAAATGAATTGCTCGTGGGTGTGTTTAAAATGTACACTGTGAACTTGTCGTATTTAGTCGTATCGTTGTATATAGTCGTTCAAAGACTATCGTACTTCGGTCATAAGGTGGTGTTGACCTTTGATGATTATAGTAGTTGCAAAACCAATATTCCAATTACAATTCAGTCACATTCATTCTCTGGGGCACGTTGTTGTCGTTGTTGTTATCGCCGCATTTAATTCTATTATTAGAGCGGCGAATGCCAAGATTCAGCATTTAGCCGTTTGCTGTTGACATCATCAATTCCAAGAGACGGCCTATACTTATCGAGTTCGACTAAATGTAGAGTTACCGTTAGCTGCGTCCTGCATGGCTGAATCTGACAAAGCGGAGGATAAGGCCTGACAGCACCACACAGGTGTAGCACATGTGACAGGAGTGTGTCGTGTGGAGTTGACGGAGCAGTACATCTGTGACAAGCCGCTATGCGCATCTTCACTCTAGGGATAGATTTAGATCAACGAACCGGGGAAATGATCAAATTATTTTTATCTACACTAGAGCTAACCTTGGTAATAAAAGATAAAAGCTCAACGAAAAAGTATTTAAATCAATTATATAACAGTATTGTTACCTATTTAACCTCTTAAGCCCTATAGACCCCAATAATGGCTCTGCACTTTCAGATACAGCTACTGACATTTTACGCAGCAAAATATTCCAATGTTGCAAATCAAATTACAACAGAAAAAGGAAAAAGGTATTTTTGCTGGAAAATATGTGTGTTTTTTCCAGGCCGAAATTAGAACAACCCATTGCAACCTCATTTTATTGTCAACAACATAATTTATTGTAATTTCACTTCCACCGTCATCCCTAAGCTCTACCAAATGTTTGGACACCAAGATCAGCCATGTACACCTATGATGTAAATAAATGATTTTTGGAGAAAAAGGCCTTGGACTCAAGAGGTTAAACATTATTTGTAAGAAAAAATACATTTGGAACAGTTTCAATGAGACATTAAAAGATGGTGTAGATATACAGTACAATACAATTATAGATTTACATACAACAAGAAATGAGAAACCCCTGACATAATAACGAGAGTAAGCCTAGCATTGTAGTAAAACTGGCAAAGACAGTATGTTTGCCACCCTAACAAGCAGATTTTAAATAATAGATAATAACACTCCAGTCATGTGGGCAGCTCTAACAGATGATCCACCTGTTGAATTACCAAGTTTCCAAGTTTGTCCTTAGCAGAGCGGACAGCGAGAGGAGGAGCAGGTACTCACAGGGAGCGCGTGTCGGGGGCCAGCAGGTTGTGGTCGGCTCTCAGGGGTTCGGGCCGACGCTTCATACGAGCGCCGTCCGGACACTGCTGCTGCCGCGGCAACCGAGCGCACACAAAGGGCCTGACACACACACCGGCGGCGGCGCGGGACAGGGGCGGGGGGTGGGGGAGGGGAGAGGCTGACGTCCGCTCACTCCATTGGCGCACGGGACAGAGGGACAAGAGGAAGGAGGATTAGACGGAGCAGCTAGTCAGGACTAATTAACCTGACGAGAACCGACACAGACTGTTTACATCAGCAATGTGGCGAGGAAGGGTGTGTGTCACGTTGTGGGTGTGTTTAAAAAAAAAGCTGATTTGAGCTTTTTTTTGTTCAATGTTTTGTTTATATGGTTGTTTTTAATTATTTTAAAAGATGTGCTCAAAATGATAGGTGGACAGGATGGAAATGTAAAATGTGTTTTGAGAAATGCAATGCCAAAAACAAATGATATTCTTTATAATAGGCAGGATTGGAAAGGGTTAGTGTGGATTATATTAGTTCCTACAAAATTATGTTAAAAATCCTGTAAAACAGTTTCCATTTATGAAGCCATGGTGCAAAGAAAATTACTCAATCATTCATACTCAAAAGCTTTTTGTAGTTTTTTTTCAAAAGGTTGTCTCATTGCCTCAGATTAGATTTTATCATTGCTGATATAAAACGTTGACTTAAACAGTTTAGAAATAAAGTGTGAGACTGTGGTTTCATCATATCACAAGATTTCGAAATATACCAACTCCATTATGAAACGGTGGTAGTCTGGGGTATAATTGTAAGATTAAGAAAGTATTTGCAAAATTGTCTATGAAAGTTACCTGTGTGTTCTTCCATTTTGTTGATTCTCTGAATCTGAAACCTCTAAATCAGAACCTAGAACAACAAAAAAATAGACAGACATTGTACATTGTTTCAGACAGTAATATAAGCGGACACAGGGGCAGGTCAAGACGTTTTTATGGGGTGGTACAGTAAATGGTTACGTTCATATAGCGCTTTTCTACCTGCTTTAGGCACAAAGCACACAAGGAACCACTCATCCATGGACACTTAGTCATACACCAGTATACACAGACACTGAAGGCAAGATGGGAGAAGTGTCTTGCTCAAGGACACCAGTGTGCACCTGCAAGATCCAAACCAACCACTAACCCTCCAGCTACAAGACAACCCGCTCTACCATTAGAGCCACGGTCAGCCCAAACAGTGAGGGCACTGGAATTAGACACATTAATGTCAGGTGTAAATTAGCATGTTTAAGTTTGTACTTTTTATGGACATTTCCACATATTTGTTATGGTTTGTTGATGTGTTACAAGTAAAACTCTATTGAACTTGACACTTAATGCACTCTCCACATACGAGTGAGGTGGCCAATCAGGTTCCAGAAGTGGCCCGCCCTCTTCAAATTATATACATTAGGGCTGTCACTAACCATTATTTAGGTAATCGATTAATGGGCAGATTATTTTTTACGATTAATCGGTTGGCAGCAAAAGGTGCATGGAAAGTGTCATTTAAAAAAAAAAAAAACTTTTTGCCACATGAAGCTAAAGTGACGCCGTTGGAAGAGGTCTTGATGGAGTAAACTTAAAGGTTATGTCTGTAGGATGCTCTTTGTACAAGTTTCATTCCTCATTTAAAAGCTGAGAACCTCTAAAATTCAGTCTGGGATTGTGAAAGTGAGAGCGAGGGAGACCTCTTTCTGCTCTGATTAGATTATGGTCTGAGATTTATCTCATATTTGGAACAATCAGAGCTAAAATATTTGCAAAAAACAAATTCTATGACCAATGCCTTTAGAGACGACATAGTTTTTTCACAAAAAATACAAAATTTTGATGTAATTCTTACTCCGTCTGAGTCTGTATATCCCAGAAACGGTTAATGGATTACTAAAATACTAAAATTATTTCAATAATCGATTAGTTGCTTTCAGATAAAGTAATCTTCTAATAGGACAAAACTGTTTTCTCAACAAAATGCACAATACAAACTAAAGGTGGCCACACACTACAGGATTTTAAATCTTTTGAGACCAAAAATCTGTGCACAGACCACACACATGAAGAGTCCCACCACAGATCATGCCATGAGAGCCATATTGAGCCACTCCTCCTAAGACTAAAAATCCTGTAGTGTGTGTCCAGCTTAACTGTACAAAACAAGACAGTTTCCCATGATCAGACATATGTACCTGTGTTGTTATCCTGCGTGTGCTCTGATGGTGCGGCTGCTGCAGGCGACCTCAGCAGGTGCTGAAGGATGCTGCGGTTCAACTCAACTCTCTGAGTCAGTGACAGGACATTGCTCCTCTCCAGCTCCACCTCCTGAAGCCTAGTGATGGCATATTGCACTTCGCTTTCAGCAGAACCCTCAGAGGGGGCAAAGGTCACGCTGTCAAGGTCACTCTGGGAGCTGAACTCTGGCAGGTCTTCGTCACTGCTGCCTAAGGAGGAGCCCGCAGTGAGTGGGTCCAGAACATGCGAGCTGCTGGACCTCATGTTGGAGTGGCTGGGGTCAAGGTTTCAGGCCGACTGTTTACCTACAAAACAGGAAATATTTACTACGGTATACAAAATAATTATGTAAACAAAGAAAATAATTGTACAACTGACATCCAGACATTACTGAAGCCTTTAACT
Source organism: Lesueurigobius sanzi (assembly GCA_900303255.1). NCBI lineage: Eukaryota > Metazoa > Chordata > Actinopteri > Gobiiformes > Gobiidae > Lesueurigobius > Lesueurigobius sanzi. Next base: position 57,089 of record OMNZ01078728.1, read on the forward strand.
ATTTAATTGATCATTTTAAAACGGGCACTATAGAGCTATTCTTCAAGCTAGGTATTTGTAACCAGCATTCATGCCAACATTCCTCAGGAGCTGCACTGGGCATTCACTCAGCCTGTGGGCATAATAACTTCACCTTAACCCTAATCCTGTATTTTACAAAAAATATGCTGTTCTGGCCCCTAAAATTACAGAAAAGCACTTACGGACCAGTTTGTTTACATAATTGGAGCTGTGAATGCTGACAGCAATAGTGTCTATTCACACCTGAGCAGTTAGCACATATGACCTGGCACACACTTAACTCAATTAGCAAGTGATGCTCAAACACAGCAGGACCTGGATCAATCAACACCTTTATAAAACTTTAGGGACCTACGTGTGAACTAAAAAAAAACACCTCTTTTTTTATTTTTATATGAGCCAAACTAAGCTGCAACAAATCAAAAACATACGGAGAAGATTACATGCTGCTATGTAGGTCAGAGAGATAGAGTGACTGCCTCAAAATATTAACTTTGTCGACCAAAACTATGAAAATCATTCCGGCAATTGGGACACTTTGGAATAACAGCCCAATTGCGAACCTCTGCTCATATTTCATCTTATCAACAACACTGACCCTCCCCACAGTCTTCAAATGCTTGAAATAGTTTGTAATCCAGACAGCTGTCTCCTCCTCTGTCCTCCAATTGGAAACTAATATGTTATCCGCTAAGAAGGGATTATGTGATACATGTGAAAAATGTCATGAAGTAAAAAACAACAACCACTAACTATCCGTTCATCTGGATCATATGTATGAACAAATTGTCAAATAAAATACTTTGGGTTTGCCGTCTCGATCTGTACCTGCTCTGGGAACTGAATATACTGGTGTTCAGTCTAATTTACTTCTTAAAACAGTAAGAGTGAATCAAAAATGTCTCACCTGGATCAGGCAAATCCTCGTTTTGTCCATTTGTCCATTTCTGTGGCTATCTCTACCTCTCTCTCCCTGTACTTCTGCAGGTTTTGAACCTTTTGGTAGCTCTTGAAGACGCCCACAGCTGCTTCTGACTGGCTGCTCACCAATCCATCCCTCCATCGCTAAAGCTGCTGTTGGCGGAGGCTATAATTCTGCCCTCCCTGTGGGCAGAGTCTGCAGCAGGGCAGAGGAAGTGTTTGTGTTGGATGATATGGAATTTCCTTTGTTAATACTGCAGCTGCCCCTGTCTGTACTGACTTAGAGGGAGAAGTCTCCAAGGTTTAGCCTAATTTGTAGAAGTATGAAGTATAACCTAAGCAAAGGCATATTGTGTACAGCAGTTAGTTAGTGAGAAAGGTTTAATCCTGTTTTCTAAAGAAACATTTTTTTGCTGCAGATGGAAAGTCATATTCCAGTGAGGCCAAGGTTAAACTGTTTTCTAGTTAATCTGTCCCTAAGCCAGGCCTGAGCTTATGAATGCCTACTACTGTGTAACAAAACAAACCATTGTTTCCCAACCAGGGGCACAGAGATTTAGGGATAGCCTAGATATGACTGCATATGTGTATAATTATGAAGTAAAAGCATAAATGTTACCCTGTGGGACAAGTTTAAGATCTGAAATAGTCAAAACAGTCATAATAGGATACAAACATGATATGTTTAGCATGCTCAACATTAACATATTGCTACACAGACATTAACATATGATATGTTGAAAATTGCAACCATAACACTGTTGTATTGCTCATCTTACATGCTGCTGACATCTTACATTACCAACGAGCTCTGGAAAATCCATGCTTCGCTATGCTAAAAAGAAAAAAAAGTTTTTTTTAGCTTTGGTCTGCACTCTGCACAGTCCTCTCATATGCCTACAGCCTGGGCCTACAGCTCCCAGCATCACGCACTACAAACCGGAAATGACGCAGAGGCCCCAGCCGAAATCGCCGGTTTCCCGCGTGCTGTTTGTTGTGCGACAGAGCCAACATGGCGGCTCCCTTAGAGGTGGTGGTGAGCAGTGACTTGAGCTCCCAGCTGTGGAATTGCACGGTGTTCGACCTGCACAGCGGCTCCAGCCTGTTGTCCTACCGCGGAGGGAACAGCTCTGCCCGCACGCTCACGGTGCTCAATGGGGAGTACCTGCTGTCCGCGCAGCTGGGCAAGAACTTCATCAACGTGTGGGAGATCCAGAGAAAGGTGCCGATTCCACCAGCCGAAAACAGCAGTGAAATGGCATCGTTTGTCATTCACGTCGCTTAAGTTTTCCTGCATCAATCACAGAGTCAGTGCATGCAGTCAAGCCATCTGCTCCCCAACAGCGGCGAGGATGAATGCGCAGTGTGGCTATCATGTGCTACTCTGTTATTATTATTTCACGAGCTTTAAAGTCTTTGCCCTCCGTGATTGAGCCATCATTAGTGCTGGAGGTGATCTGTGCATCCTTGTTTACGCATTGTCTACTTCTCCAGGATCCGCAGCAGCAGAAGATCGTGTGTCCAGGTGTGGTGACCTGTCTGACCGCTTCTCCAAATGGGCTTTTCCTCGCTACTGGAGTTGCTGAGGCCATTTACCTATGGGAGGTGAGAAGGGCTGGGTACCGTTCAACGATACCAGTATGGTATCAGAAAAACAATGTAGTACCGATATCGAAAAATAAATTGATACAGAAAAAAAGGTGGTTCTTCAGAAAGCAAATTTCTCTACCTGGTGGGTCTTGAGACTGCACTAAAGAAAGTGACTTTGGTGTTTCAGCCCAAATAAATGATAAAAAATACTAAATCAATCAATCAATCAATCAATTTATTTTTGTAACGCCCAATATCATAACAGAAGTCATCTCAAAGGTCGGTATGGACAAAAACAAATCAATATCAGACATCAAGAATGATCAAAAATAAGTCACACACGAATTAAATATCTCGACCAGATGTAATGTCCCGTGAATAAGTAAATCACTTAGAGTAACAAGCTTAGAGTATCCCCCATCCTTAGACCTTCCTCTACGGCGAGGAAAAACCACATGGTAAAAAAAAATGAGGAAACCTCGAGGAAAACCAATTAAAGGAAGGATCCATCTCCCGTGGACGGATGGGCTAGTGGTGAATTTTGGTCGACCAGAATCCAATGAAACAGTCTTATTGAATAAATGACCATTATTGTTCTGTTTTATGGTTCTAATCTACACAATAATACTAAAAATCAAGCATGAGTATAAATTAATTGATTTGAGAAGATTACTTTTGTTTAGAGCAATTTTGACTAGATTAGATATATTTACTACATTTTCTAGATTATTTGGCTTAATACATGACATTTTTACTGATTCTAAGGTAATCTTGTTTGAATTAGGAAACTAAAACTGCCAAAAGGACAAGGCCAATTTTCTTACCCAATGGGCTACATGGGCACAATGGGCACAGAACCAACACGTGACTCCTTCTTGGACCGTAAGACAGGGAGCGTCCTTCCGCTCGCCATCAAATTGCATGGAAGTCTCACACAAATCCCAAAATATCTGAGGATAACCTGGTGGACAGCGGTTTACTGATGGCAAGTCAGTGGCAGTGTGTTAAAAACGTGATGCTGAATGTGAAAACTGTCCTGGAGGAAACGCAAGTGTTCATCGAGGTGGGAACTTTTATCGCCGAGCTAATGGCTAGTTTTCAATAGACACAATATCAAATTTAAACAACTAAATAAAAATTAAACGGCAGACAGGCTGCTTCTTTATTGTGCATCCTTGGTCAAAACTTTGCACTTCTTTTATTTTTTATTTCCTGTTAGCTGTTAGCTTCGAGGCGAAAACACCTCTCGTTATGAGCACAGACGTTCCTCCCAGTGAAGTGGTTACATCCAACTTAATGTTTTTAACCAGCTGCTCGTCACATGGTATCAGTCACTCGCTGTCCGCTGACGAATCTTGAGGTATTTATTTGTGTGAGATATTCTAACCACTCGATGCATATGAATGCGTTGCGGAAGGTACGTCCCAAACTTACTGTCCAGTCGGAAGTAACAGAAAATGACATGTGGAGATACAGTACATAATAGATCTCCAAATGATTGTGATCACACTATGGTTTCACGTAATGTATATATCGCAAGAAGCCATGATAATATCGCAAGATCAAAGATTTATACATTTCTTTGCGAACACAGACTAATCCAAAATGCATGATTGATGAGTTGAAAATGTGCAAAAGCTGAGTTTTGGACACGAGTTGGTTTATTTAGTTTCATTTTAGCCTTGTCTTGTTTTGGTCTTGATTTACACTTTTTTAAAGTCATGTTTTGAAATGGTTTAGTGTAATATTGGAATAATTTCGCTATTTCAATATTCAAAGCCAGGTATCGAATATCACAATTTGTCTCATCACATTCAGCTCTAATGGCATGGTGTACTTTTTGTGTCAAATGGAACTAGTGGACAACAATGTTTATTTTTTTAAGCTCATGTGTATTTTGAAGCATGTATTGCATGAGTCATATTAGTGAACGCCATATTAATCACGTAAATCATAAAAAAAAACCTGATCAGTCACTATACAAATTTCTACTACCCAAGCCTATTGCTTCTATTAATTTTGAATTGTTAATTTATTAGGTCTCTACAGGGAAACTGATGTCCGTCCTCACTCGGCACTACCAGGACGTCACTTGTCTAAAGTTTACAGATGACAGCAGTCACTTTGTCTCCGGAGGAAGAGATAATCTGGCTCTTGTGTGGAGCTTGTCCAGGTATGCCCCGCTTTTTCCTCTAGTTTTCTCAATACATCGTCAAAAATAGACAATAGAGTAGTTGGTTTTAATGATACGGTTTGTCCCGTGTTCTGGTCGACTGTGTGGTTTGTTGAACGAAGATGCAATGTTTTGTTTAGAGAAGTTCTTTACAGTGGCCACTAGAGGGAGCTTTTAGACCGTGCTAGTAGAGCTGTGCAGGTTTGCGTTAGACATCTGTCCGTCCTCTCTTACAGACTTGGTATTAGCAGCGACACATTTGTTGTCAAGTGTAGCATCACCACATGTCATTGGGGCTTGTTACACGCTGCTTTCTCCGGGTTACATCAACGTTTTCATCAAGATAAATGTTATTTCAGTGCATAAACACGGCTGCTTAAACTTCGGTGACATCTTGAGATTAGGAACTTGCGCTTGTTCAGCCTGTGGCAATTATATTATTGTTCAAGAATTGGGATTGCTTTAGACTTTGTGTTCAGAGACTGCTTACACTAAAAGCATGGTCATGTTTTGGCATACCTGTCTCCCTTGGGCGAGTTTAAAATGCCCCTGACATAAATCCACCTCCTTTTTATCGATGGTAGCTGATGAAGTTGTAAGCAACAGTGTGTTTGCCAGTATGAGCACGCAGAGTGCATTGCAATAGGTGTGATAGATTGGGCTATGGACTTTGCCAAAACTACCACTTTTAGCCATATTAGAAAAAAGTCTAGCAGTTCTCGCACTGCCTCCTGTGAGTTTCTGGTAGGTAACACATCTTTTTATTGCCCAGGACTGAATAAATATTGAAATAAAGTTGCTGTGTCCTCAAAGGAACTAAAGGAGGAGGGCATGCTTTATCGCCTGGCAGTTTCTCTTCGAACATTGTTGCAATGTGTGCCCAGTTTCTTCACCTGTATGTTTTTCTTTTGTTATTCGAGAAAGTGACGAAAATGATCCCTCAATTTAACAGTCAAATAACAGTTACTTAATACCATTGTTATACTGTACATGTTTCTATAATGTGGGTTAATTTTGACTTACCTAAAGGTTATCTACATTATTCAAATCTTATGTAACTTTCTTTTGCCAACGTGTTATGATTTCAGTTAAAGTTTAGCCCTTTTTCTGATTCATTTCATGTTTGTTTTGACAATTTGCTGGATACAATTTTCGTTTCACTTTAATGGAACGTACTGTGTTAAAACTTCAGTAGTCAGTTTGAGTATAATATTGTTGATATTGCTTTTTCAAGACTGTTATAGAATATTGTGATTTCTCTCATATTGTGCAGCCTTTGTATTGAATTTGACAGTTCTGGGCTTATGACGTGTTCAGCTGCAAGGTATTTTAGGAAAGCCAATGTTGTTGCCTTTCTGACCTGCCTTTTTACCCATCTTTACATGCATCCTTATCCCATTTGTGGAATATGACTCCCCCAAATCTCCTGGGACAACTGTGAGCGGAGTCAATTAGGGATATTTGTCTCATAGCTGGAGGTGCGTGCATCTGTTTTTGTAGCTGGTGATAACTTGAAAGCGCCAGTTCATTATTATTCCGCCGGTTTTGTGCATCCCTTCATTTGTTTATTTCCACGTTGAGTCAGCGACGCGTCAGAACTAGTCCTCAGTCATTAAAGCATAAAAAAACCATAGGCGGCTGGCAAGCAGTCGGAGAAGGATCCAGATTCGGAAAAACCCCCAGGCGGAATCCGGCTCCTTCTCTGAGCTGCACCTGGCACCCAGCGCACTGTGGAGGAAGCTGATTGGCTCAGATCTGCCTCTCTCACAGACAAAATGGAGACGGGAAAACCAGGTCACTCACACCCGCATCCCCCAAAATCCAGTTGCATAAAGTTACTCCATGACCTTTGACCGCGGGAACAACAATAAAGTCGTGACGCCGATTCAGCCGAAGGGGGCTTTAGTTCAAACGCTATGTAAAAAAAAAACAAATCACGCCCAGGGCCTAAAAATGTGAAAGATCCCTTCCATCGTAGAGATATAAAAGCGCTGTTAGATTCTCAAGAGTCGTGTGGGCTTCAGTCCTCTGATGTGGTGACGTCAGGAAAAAGGCGCTGAGGATTGTGGGAAACCTGAGCGGAATGTTAAGCGCGCTCTCGATTTGTCAGATGGACGTGTGTCTGAAAGCCGGAGTCAGTAATAAAACATGTTTCTGCTGCAACATGCCGTTTGAGCAGCCCCCCATCGCCTTCAACGCCGCTCATCTGAAGTGTGCCTGCGCCGTTTGGGCATTTTGATCACTTTCGGCAAATGTTGACGCCAAAAGATGATCAATTTCTTTCATTTATGGACTGAATGAGCCTCAGAAAATAGTTCAATCTTGCGCGATCAAACCGTAGTTACTGTCAAGAGTTGACTTTAATAAATCATGTTTTTAGATTCAAGTGGTCTCTTCTTCTTTGCCATTGCAGTATTTCCACATCTTCTTCCTCCCAAATGTCTGCAAAGGGAAAATTAAAAAGAAAAAGCTATATCTTCTTCTGAGCACACTTTTTAATTAGTCCCCGCACTTTTATCTCGCTCAACAAGTTATAGACAGATGTTAAATGGAAAAAAAAAAAAAAACCTCGAGACTCGTGTTATTATAAATGATTTGATCTTTTTCAGTGTAATTCAGCTGGATTCCAACCACGTGCCCGAGCCTCGTCACGTCCTCTCCCGTCACTCGCTGCCGATCACAGACCTGCACTGTGGCCTCATGGGACCCCAGGCGCGAGTGGCCACCGCCTCATTAGACCAGACTGTTAAGGTAAGCTGCTCTCGTGTAATTAAAAAGCAAAGCGAAAACGTTTTTCTGAGTGAGTGGAATAAAAAAGACTTGATACCTGTTGCCCTGCGTTCCCACCTAACGTCACTTTCTTTAAGGAAGACTGCGTAAAAATCAGCTTTTTCAAATTGCACCTTTTTGATAAGCCGTCCGAATCCCAAAAGTATAAAAAAATGTCAGAGAAATGCCAAACATTGTCGTCGATTTTCATTATTCTTATAAGATTACTGCTGAGATACAGTATAATCCTGACTATAAGTAAAATGATTGGATATATTTCATCAAACCTATAGTCTATGTTTAGCTTTGGAGAACACGAAACCTTTAATAGTTTTCTCTGTTAAACGCTATCAGTAATAACAGGTTCTGTGACTTTTTATTTGGTTTCCAACATTAAAAGAACAAGGGTACTACTGTAAACAAGTTAAAAGGACAACATCACACTCAGAACGCTGCACCAAACAATGATGAGGGGAAACATTTGTGATTTGTCCTTTTTAAAAACCGTGGCAATCCCATAAAGAAATATTGTAGTGACACTTTGACAATCATCCATCTAGTATAAGTTCATGCTTTGTTCATTATTCAGTAGCTGCAAAGACCAATGCACACTGATACACACAGTATAATCCTTTTAATTAGTTATTAATACCCTCCCTTACGCAAATCTAATGAATTGTGCAGTAGTGCAGTAGCTCAAGAGGCATCACTTTCTAGTTCATAACAGAATATTTTGTCATACCATGTTTCTGCAGGGAAATATCAACTCAACCTTTTGTGTTTTTGGATGTTTAAAATATGATTTATTTATTTGATTCCAACATTAGGGACCTGTTTTTATTACTATGAATCAGTGTGTCCCAAAATGGGGTCCAGGGCCTATAATAATAATAATCATAATCTTCATCAATCATAATAATAATGCATTGGTTTTATATGGCACTTTTCTTGACACTCAAAGATGCTTTACATGGCATTATTCATTCTTTCCATACTTGGTGGTGTTTAGCTACTATTGTAGCCACAGCTGCCCAGGTGTAGACTGACAGAAGCAAGGCTGCCAATCTGCGCCATCAGCCCCTCCGACCACCACCAACACTCACTCTCACACTACATTCACACCGGCTTCCTGGCCTTTCCCCGGCAGTCTCCCATCCAAGTACTGACCAGGCCATGATTTTTTTATCCATTGTTTTATTTTTTATTTACTGTCAAACCCTGATTGGACTGTTATTGTAATATTGGCCAATACAAAAATAAGTGGATTGTGTCTCCCAGTGGAGCCTGAGGTCTCCCATCACAGTACTGACCAGGCCCTGCCCCCTGCTTCAGAAATCTCACTGGATCAGTCAGAGCAAAGGCGGCATGGCCATAAGACAGTGTCAGTGCCCTCTGCTGGACAGGTGTGGAATTCCTTCCTTTAAATGTTGGTGGCCGCTTCGCGGCTGGATTGAGCATTTTAATTATTTCTTTAAAATGTCATGACTTCTGACAGGAATGCGCTAGAGACTTACTTACTGTTCAGAAATGTGGGCTGTACAAGCCGCGGGCCAGCCCGCAGGCCGTATGTTTGGCCTGCTCTATGTATTTAATTGACCTATGAATCACTGTTTAGCATTATTACTGCATCACATACACTGGAGAAAATAAGATAACTGACTTAAAAATGATAGAATTGAGAAATGGGCAGAATCATTCAAAGAGGGACATGTAGGGCTGAGTAGTGCTACTTGGAGGGAGTTTGAGTGGAAATTAAAATCACGTTTCTTCCTGGTACCACTATCTCTCCAAATTTAACAAAGTATGTAGCACATGCTGGAGAGGTTGTGGCCAAACAGGAGACTATACACATATATTTTGGGACTGCCCTAAAATTATAGAATATTGGGAAAATGTCAAAAAACAGATTGAGAAAATTTTAAGAGAAAAAATCAATTTAGAATTACAACTATTCATATTAGGAATTATACCAAAAAGTGTCTCACTAAAGAATAGAAAAATAATACGAATATTGATAATAATAGCAACAAAAATGATTACAGTGTGTTGGCAGAAACCACAACCTCCCAGCATACAGCAATGGCGGGACAGAGTCCAAGAGGTAGCAACTATGGAGAAAGTAACAGCAAGACTACAACATAAACTAGAAGAATATGAACATGTATGGACACCCCTACAAGGGACAATAGAAATATAACGAACCCACACATTTCTTTATTTTATTTTATTATTGTTATTTTTGGTTTATGGAGATGTTGAAGTACCTAAATATGAGGTGTGTACTATGTACAGGGGTGTATATGAGTAAAGTTATGAAGGTAATTTATTTGATATTTAAATGGCCTATTTTCTAACCTATGTAATGTATTTATTTATTATTATTTTTTTGTATTATTCATTTTATTTATTTTTCTTGGTGCACAAGGGACACACACACACACACAGGGAGAAA
>OMNZ01078729.1:5916-18229 GCA_900303255.1 Lesueurigobius sanzi
CGAATCGTATCGAATCGTATCGTTGGCTGAATATCGTGATATATATCGTATCGTGAGCCGAATATCGCGTATCGTATCGTGAGATTAGTGTATCGCTACAGCCCTAATATTGACTATGGAAATATATGGCCATGAGAAGACCATGAGGCAGTACATTATCTTTTAAGATTTAAGTTTTAAGATAAAGATCATTTTTTATTTTTAGACATACGTTACTCCTGTTGTGAAAGATTTCAAATTTTTGGGTCCATTTTGACTGTGATAATATTATAAACTCTAAAGCTGCGTAAGAGTCCTCCTGTTTGTTCTTAGGATGTTATTTCAGAAGAACTCTTTCAGCTAAGAACAAATTTGTGCGTACGTTTGTTTCATGAATGAGGCCCCAATACCTTGAAGTTTAGTCATTTTAGCTTTGGGTGGTAAAAATCTTATAAAAAATACAATTTCCCTGCGCCTTGTGCCGATTAATCGATTACCAAACTAATTGTTAGTTGCTGCCCTAAATGCGAGTCATTTGATATAAATACATGCTAATTCAACAACTAAACTTTTTTTGTGTGATTATGATCAATTGTAGTCTTTATGTCTTAAACACAGAACTGGCAGATAGATGGCACAGCGGTTGGGTGAGTAGCAAGAAGTTCTGGTTTTTTGAGTCATTTTGAGTCCTAGGCCGACTGGGAGGTTTGCGTGTTCTCCTCACGCTTGGGAGGGTACGTAATCTGGACCAAGCCTAGATCAAAAACAAATGGTACTCATGGCACTGCGCAGTGTGTCCCTGAGCAGCAATGAAGGATGAGTCAAAGGTAAAGGTCAAATTTCCCTCCAGAAACAGCAAAACCTTAATCATAGAGCTTCTTTTCTACATGTTGGCGAGTCAGGGGTAGGCAACCTCAGGCAGTTCTATCATGGAACTCTTGGCTCCTCCTATTTTTTTTTTCTTTCAGATACACTGGATAATAAATAAAATAATTGCCTCAGGTAATTTGTACAAGTTGAATTGATGTAAGACAGTCCAAACTCACTCAAAATCAATATAAATTCTCTTAATTCAAGCACATTTAAGTCATTTATCATATTTAAGACAGACATTTTTTCTACTGTACAACCTTCTTACTCAGAGAATACTGAAAATACCTCAGTTCCTTTACGAATTCCCCCTCCAAACCCTTACTAGGTCATACATGATGCACAGCACAACAGATAATAGGTTGTTACTTTGGGACACAATTGTGAAGTTTGGCCCTTAGTGCTTTGACAAGGAACAAAATTGGCCCCCCATGAGGCCAACTTGCCTGGACTAAGTTTAGATTCCCTACAGCTGCATGTAGAGCACGTATGCTGCAGAAGTCCTAATGACAACTCTGCTCTCCTAACACGTCTGTTTCATGGAGCCTGTAGTTAATTTTAGTCCGCAGTGCCATAGAGCAGAAACACAGGGAAGATAAGGACTGCCGTGCTTTAATGAACTCTATGTAAAGAAGTGGGAGAAGCGACAGGATGAGGGCAAACAGTAGAACTAACATATCACAGCTAATGCGAACAACTGAGCCATTTGTGTCGGAGCACTGAGAAAAAGGACCCCGCTCTGAATTAATGAACAAAATGTCAAGAGTAACTAGAAATAAATGGGAACCAACTGCTCTCCTCTCGCTGCTTTATGGAAGGGAAAATTGTGTCTGTGTTTGATGAAGAGAATAAAATGCGGTGAGGGGCCTGTGGTCCATCGCTCTCATTCATATACGCGCCGATGTTGGACTCTGATGTTGTACTAATGACATCTATACATTTTGTGAATGGGTCTGCATGTTTTAAGTGTGCGCATATGTTCCTGTGCAGAGCGAAGAAGCCCCATACTTCACAGAAATGACCTACACTACCGGTCAAAAGGTAGAACAAACTTTTTATGTATTGGTTTTTCTTTATTTTCAACACTATTTACATTATAGATCTTCACTGAAGGCATTAAATTATGAATGAACGCATGAGATAATACACTAAACTAAGTCTATTTCAAACCTATGAGTGTATATGTATGAAATACATTGAGACAAAAATGAATTCATCCCTAATACAAAACCCCAAGCAACAAACAACATAGTTTATTCGATCCTAAAACCGCCCCTTCGTCTTGCTAATGAGGCTGGGCCGGAGTCCAGGGCAGGGTTATAGAAAAGTGCGAGTAGCCTTAGAATAAGGTCCAGCACAAAACAATAGGAAGGAAATCAGCAGTAGTGAGGTGTGAATAGGGTCATTGAGACAGAGACTGACAACTAAGGTGTTTTTCTCTAACCTTTAGAACAAAGACAGGTGGGACTTACAGGTAAACTCCTCCTACTGGTTCTTTATAAGACCCACGGGGGTTCAGGTTTGCTCACTGCTGACGAAGTTCTTTGGATGAGGACGAAACGTCCTACACTTCAACTACAGAGTAGAGATGAAGATTGAAGAATCTTTGCCTATAAGTGTAATCTATTTCACCTTCATTCATTGTTTAATGCCTTGAGTGAGATTGTACAATGTACATGGTTGTATATATTCATCTGCTGTCTATAAATGTTTTTCTGCCTTAGGTGCTATGACACTGGTGGACGTACGGTACACCGAGCCCTATCCTCTTGTTCTTCATATTGTTTAAATTATGTATACTGTACATATTTTACATTTTAATGTGTTCATTGCTGTTCACATTGTGTCCCCCTTTCTCTCCCTTGTTTCAGAACGACCCGTGCACCCCGACTCTTCCACAGTTGCGTGACTCACCGACTTGGACCCTTCGACCTGCTGCGAATTGCGGACTTAAGGATGGATGTATATTGCATGTGTTTGAATGAGTGTGAGCCCTCTGGGACAGTTTTTTTTGTGATACTGGACAATACAAAAATACATTGATTTGATTTGATAGTCAATAGTCTTGAAAAATGTGTCCAAAGTTTTCACTGGTACTATGTATCTAAACTATGGACCAGGGGGAAACCGCACATTTTTGTTGGCTTTCAGGACTCCAGGAATATCTATAGGTCAGAGCTTTTTACAGGTAAAAATTAATCTCGCTGTCAGATGACCCATTTGAATTATTTACTGAATTCTGAAAAGCAGGGAGCCTGGCCAAAAACCACCAGCCTAGGATTCCACACTTTTTTTCTTTCTTTTGGGGCGACATACTAACATATGTTCCCCCTGTGTCTGCGTAGGCTTCCTCTGGGTGCTCCTGTTTTCCCTACCACCAAAATCCTGCACAATAGCATGCCATCTGGGGCCAGTCCTCCCTCGAAAAAGAGATTCTGGGACTTTCCTAGTTTAAAAAAAGGGTAAACTCTGCTTATTTTCTACAAATTATTACATTCTTTTAATTCCATTTTTGTTTCTAAGATTACTATTTGATATACTACTTGTTAAAGATTGAGCTTGTTTTGTGAGATTTGGACAGCGTAGATGGGAACAGTGAGATCCTCTTCACGGCGGTGAGGATAGATACAATTTGTGTATTGCATCTTAGCGACACCTTGGATCGCCATCTGCCTGTGACCTGTTGTACAAGTACGAAGGCAGTTCTCGTTCAGCACTTTGTCTAAGAGCCGAAGGTGTTTGGCCAGTCAGCAGAGAGGACGACCACTCAGCAACTTCATATCCGCGCTGCATCCACTTTCACTGAACTGAGCAGCCAAAGACAGAGTGCTGGATTATTCAACAGAGCACTCCGAGGTGTGAGCCTGCAGCCTGTCATCAATCAAATATTAAAATGTCACGTCAAAGAAGAATTTGTTGGCGTGGATCCATACTTGAACTGTTTTGATTTGAGAGCTTATGCTAATTTAAAGAACAAATGCATCTATTGCCTCTTAACCTCTACTACATAAAGGTAATTTATATTGTCAAATAGAATATAGTTTATTTCATGATACAGGAAAGAGAAAATGTATAAAGAGTACCATCAATTAATTCACTCAGAACTTAGTTTTCATATAATGGCGAGCTGAAGGGACTAGGGCCGGGTACCATTAAACGATACCAGTATGGTATCAAAAAATGATTTTGGATTGGATTTTGAAATGAAATGGTATTGAGAAAAGGGACTGAAAACTGATACCGAACTAATATTTTCCTTTAGAGCTTAGAGTTTTGATGTCTGGCCGGTCCTGAGACTAGCCTGGGAAAACCCATGCTGCTTGCGCGCTCAAATCATTTCGAGCTGTTCAACAGCCTGGAGACCAAGGCCGAAATCTTCGCAGGGATTTGGGGACCACTCACAGAATGGGGAGGGACGACTGGATTAGCTGAGGCTCATAGTACAATTGATACGATTGGCAATGGGGTATGTGCAGATGCATCGTAGCACCCAATAAATGTCTATGGACAATCGTAAACCACACCTCTCCTACGAGAAAATGAATGGGTGGTTTCCAGACTAAATATCACATGTGATACTTAGTCTGGTGCTAGCCAGGCTATCCTGGGACAGCACTAAATAAAGTTACTTGGTTCTTTCAGCAAAAATAAATGATACAAAGAAAAAAGGAAAGGAAAATTACCAGTATTGTTCAGTTTTATAGCTCTAGTATTTTGAGTATTGTTTACATTCTATGTGCTAATGTATACTTCCTTACTTTTTGACACCTGCACTTTTGACAAGGCACTAACATCATTGCCACTGATTGATTGAGTGATGCTCTAAATGTAATTTCGTTGCCATTTGTGACAATGGCAATAAATCTAAATCTAAATCTAGATGGCCAATAATTTATCTGTCAGGTACCAGTATTGTAAAGTGAAGTGAAGTGAAGCGCTTTATTTGTCATTATACAATGTACAACGAAATTACACAGATCAGATGGAGGGTAGATCCTGAGCCGCTGCAACTCTGTGCGCCGCCATTGTGGACCAACCTGACCAGCATTATCTACGAAGTCCTACGAGGTAAACCAAGTATTGTTAAAGTACTGGTATCGAGGAAAAAATGTAACAGTACCAGCCCTAGCCAACTGTCATTATGATTGTGATCAAATTCAGACTAAAATAATTTTGCTCAACAGTTTGACAAGTATCAGACGTTGACTGCTCTGCTTGTGTTTGGGCTTTATTCAAAACACACTTTGAAATATTTCAGCACGTCTTTCATTGGATTTGTTTTCAGAGGCAGCGCTTTTACATTTGAAAAGTACTTTACAAGGACAGGTTTACAGAAAACTGAATCGCTGCAACTTGGAAAAAATATATAAATGCAGTTTTCATTGACCAAGTCAGACAGGGCTGTGTCTGAATAGACTTAGAAACACTATAAAAGCCAGTTTTCATTCTTTCCTGTAACCAACTCCAACTATTCCAACTGATGCATCTGCGGATAACTTTGGATCGATAAAAGACAAACTAAAGTGAGATGCCACAGCAGTGACATGGCTTTCTCAGTAAAGGAGCTTAACTGTTGGATAACGCAGCAGGTTGGGCTCAGTGGGGTTGCAGACGGTGTCAGACTCCCAGGCAGTGGAGCAGTCAAACGGCAGGGGACAATGTCTATTAAAGATATCTCTGAAAAAGAATCAACCCACGACTCCTATGTGGGCCCCACGCTGGATTAGAGGCCACATACAAGTGTGCACAAGTGCATCGGACAGATTACTTTTGGGGGGAGTGGGTTGGAGAGATACTACAGTTTTTCCATTTTGTTTGTGTGCACGTCCTTGTGCTGCGTTAATTCTTTGTACGATTGTAAGATGAGCTTGTGCTGTTGGTTTCTAAAAACTTTTGCATTATTAGCCAATAGGGCTGGGCAATTAATCAAATTCGATATTAAAAAAGGTAATTGTGTGGTGAGCTTTAATCAACTGGCCAATCCATCCACAGACAAAAACATGTGCCTCACTAGTAATTACAAGTCTAGTCCAGTAGATGGCGGTAAATGCGGTAAATTTGTTTCCAGTTACATGGTTGGTTCCATAGCTCCCGCAAAATCAAAACAGACTCATAAGTAACTCCTCTTGGTGATTAAAAAATGACCTGCAGTTTCCCCCAACTATTGGAGTACTAAGGAACATTTCTTTAGGATTTCTACTCCAATGGAAAAGGTACGTCAGAGATGCTTTTCTAGTTCACAATTGCTAGTAAACTTAATCTGTGCTAGCGCTGTTGCGTTCTTTCTTCAAACACTTTCACTTGTGTGCGATCTCTCTGCACATATTTTTTGTTTTGTCCCTGTCCATGTGAGAGCTGTGGTGTCGGTGGAGCTACTGTGTGGGAGGGGAAGTGCCCATTTCTGCTTCTGTAGTAGAAAGATAGCAGTTAGCGCGCAGTTCCAAAGTGACGTAGCATTACAACAGGATCGGGCCCGTGGTAAGGCCGCATTTATTTGTTTTTAGACATAGTCATTTTTTTGTTGTTGTCATAATCATCCAGCCCTATTAGCCATGCACATTGGTGGCTAATCTAAACTGCTCAAAAAGACCAAGCCAGCTCATGTACTGTAACACTGAAAGGCAGTAACACCAGAATGATTTTTAGGCTGCATACGGTATATCCATGATTCAAATGAATGCATCTAAAATATAGTTCATATCAAACTCAATTAAAATTATTGCTGTGGCCCTGGACCCTGTTTTGGGAACCATTACAATACATTTGGGAGTCTTTCCCGATTCTAACAGTTTTAATCATAATATTGAGTTGTTATGCCTGCCAAAGTAAAGTCATTTGCATTTCCAAGCTTGATTGATGCAGTATCTTTATTCACACATGCTAAAGGCACTTCTATATATCTATATTTTATCCCCATCTTCTATTCTGCAGTTTTCACTTCTGAAATCAATCGTGCCTTAATGTCCAATGAATAACACTTTCTTTTTTCTTGATGCTCTTCCTGAAACAACTCTATCCATTCATCCAGGCTTAGAACATGCTCAAATACAGTATATGCTATGCCTTGCCCCTGACGGAAGAATTCTTAGGCATAGTTTAGTAAGTCCAGGCATTTTTATTCTTCCATGTAAACCGCAAACACGACTTCTTATGCAACCATTACGTGGCTTAAATAGTCCTTCACAACCATTGAAAAGATATTAAACATTCAAACATTGTCAGGACTTCTGCGCTCGACCGTAGGTGGTGGGTGTGGGACAGGTAAATGTGGAAGAACGGTGGCTGGTGTGGCTGTTTGCTTCGTGACTCTCTCATCTCCGTCTCTTGAAGGCATTGTGGTATTTACAGAAAGTGAGTTGGACGTATGTGGGAGGCAGAGACAGAAGGGCGCGCAGATGGAGGAGAAACAGAGGAGCGCTCAAATTAATAAACAAATCAACCACAGCACACACATAGGTGGTCAGCCAGTGAACACTGCACCGAATGTGTGTGCTGGTATGTTTGAACAGCAGGCCTCAATATGCTTTGATATGAAATTAAAGGCAACGGTTCTGAGGCAGTGTGGGGGGGCGAGTGGTCTCCAAAAACATCAATACCCACATACAAATCAAGTTGAAATATAGTATCTAAACTATTTTTTAATATAATAAACATTAGAAGTATAATAACTCAGCGGCTATTTTGTAATGAAACTGGTGTATGTGTCTCCGGTATCTAGGATAGTACAATGGAGATGTAATATGCAGGAGTCTAAAGCAGTGGTTCCCAACCTTTTTTGCCTTGCGTCACCCCTTGGCCTTTCATTTATTCTACGAGTACCCCCTGCCTTGATGGTTTTGTTGATTAGTTACAAAGTGGATGACTAAACTCCTAATTATCAGTAAAAAAGACAACTAAATACACTTTTTTAAGCATTTTTTCTTTGACTATAATAATCAAAAATACAATTTGTTTTATCTTATTTTTTATCTGAAATTAATCAAATAACCCCTACTAACCTCTTGTGTACCCCTAGGGGTCCCTTTACCTCTGGTTGGGAAACACTGCTCTGAGCATTTAATGCCACCTTAAAAAGAAAAATTGGTGGTTTTGAAATAGTTTTGTTTCCCTTCGTATCAAAATACTTTAGTATAATCCTGATCAAATCCTAGAATTCTTCTTATCTACTATAAAAAAAAAAAATCAGGATTAGTCTGATTCAGGCCTTTCTGGGCATGATTTATTCCTTGTTTAGACCAGAGGTTCCAAAACTTTGCAGGCAGGGACCCACAAAATTCATATGCAAACAATCTGGGACCATAGTCCAATCAATATCAAGCAAAAAACATTTACAATCTGGTTTAAAAATATCCATTTACATTGTTTACCATGATATTTGACCTCAATTTACAAATCTATGGTAGGCAAAGAATCTTCAGTCTTCATCTGTACTCCGTTGTTGAAGTGTAGGACGCTTCGATCTTAGTCCAAAGATCGAAACGTCCTACGATGGACAACTCCTGTACGACTGAGAACCTACACAGACGGATTACAAATCTATGCTGTTTTCAAATGGTAATAAAACAGTTTATTATTTTAAACTATCAATATTTTACTTTGTTGTATCTTGATATCATCTTGGGAGCCCCAGCTCAGTCATCGCGACCCTCTGATGGGTCCCGACCTCCACTTTGGAAACCAATGGTATAGACCACGCATCGAAGATTTAAATCCAAAATACATCTTTTTTTAGATTGTACATGATAGTAAATATTTCCACTCTTTGAACTGAAGAAGACGGACAGTGAAATTGTAGTGAAAAGGCAACAAACAAATGGCGTGTCTTTTGTGTCTGTGTTGCTATGGTGAGCAGAGTCCCCTGGTGAAGACTCTTATTACTGTATGAGTTGTAGTGCGGCGGCCTTGAGAGCCAGAGATGTGAGGCCCGGGCAGTAAAACAAACTAAAAAGCAAGTCGAGAAGCAGCACTGAAGTCTGCACTGCTCCTGCTCGAGTGGGGCTCAGGTGCAGAGGCAAAAATATGATAAAGAGATTCAGTGATGAAAGCTACCTCACTGCATGCTTTGGATTTGGTTAATGCCCGTCTCTATATTCCCATACAAAAAGTGGTTTACAGCGATGCCAACACATACAGCAAAGATTTTGTGGTACCATACAACGTATCTATTGTAACCTCATCATATATATATTATTAAGGGCCATCACATGTTAAAGTGTGTGTTTTTTTTAGATTTTGACCATGTTGTTACTTTATACCTACATACCTACACGTGTTTAGTTTCATTCAATTATATTCATGTAATTCTGCATAGCCCATCTCAGTCTCAAAATGCCTCTCCCCCACCTGCTGATGTCATGAGGTGATGCTCGCCTGTGTTTTTTAAAGCCCAGACAACTTCACCAGACTCCTCTTGATCATTTCATTGCTCAAATAGCCTCAGGTATAAATGCTTGCTACAACTGCCAGCTTTTTCAATACATGAAAGTGCGGGGGACATGTTGGTTAAAGGCCTGGTAGCAGCATTCAATTAAAAACCCTATTTATGTGTCACCCAGTGGTTTCTCTTTTGAAGGACAGGGTTGTAAAAAATCCGTCTTGAGCTATTTTTATCCATCATTAATTCATCTCCAATTATATGCATATCTTAGGTGTTTACAGTATAGTATGATATAGCTAATTATTTATGTTCGGAGCAGAGATTACAGGATATATGATGTTAAACTAAACATGATTTCTCAACAGCATCATGAAAACATTTGATGAAACTTCTGCATTAAAAAAGGATGACATTGATGACGTATTCAGAGCCTCATCTGCGTCAATCTTAAGGCGCTATTCAGCTGTTAACATAAAGAAAGAAGAACAAAAAAGATTTGCTTGGTCCGTGATCTTCTCCTCACACCACGCCTCTCTCTTTGGCTCTCCCTCTCCACGCTGTCATTCGTTCGTTCGTCTTTTCATTTGAGCATCTGAGATTTACAAAGTTGGACATGGAAGTACATGGTGCGCAAAGAGAGTAAATAAATAAATACATACAGCGCAGAAATTATGCCTAAAGGAGTAGGCAGAAGCAAAAGCTTGTTAGCGCCTTCCCCCTTTTCACTCAATCATTTGTATATTTATTTTCCTCCAAGTCAATACGCTCTTTCTGTCCACGGTGTGAGTTAAGCAGCAGTAAAATCCTGTTTAGCTGCTGTGAAGAATATGTGTATACAGAAGAAAGCATAACTATGTGGCAGTAGCACTCCACAAAGATGTTGTAGCGAGGCATTGCCGCGGTCAGACAGATTTCAGGTCAGCCTTCAAATTTATCCGTCACAGCTAAAAATATTCAGTAAAAGACAGATCATTTTCGGTTCATGTAACATCTGGTGTCACCAATGATCATACTTGGTTTTGCGATTTGTGATTTCTTTTTAAAAATGAAGACGTAGTTCACAGTCAACATTTAAAACCTTTAAAATGTGAGAGAAACTTAAATAAGACCACCTAAACAAAGACCAGAATATCAAGCATTTCAGAACATGTTTGCAGACGTCTAAACCAAAGTGGGTCGCAGAACCATTTTTGTATTGTTTGTGTAGGTTCTCAGTCGTACAGGAGTTGTCCATGGTAGGCAAAAATTCTCCAGTGTTCATCTGTAGTTGAAGTGTAGGGTGTTTCGATCTTAGTCCAAACATCGTCATCAGCTTAATAACGACATGTGCACGCTCGTGGGTCTCTTAACAGTAAACCAGAAGGAGGAGTTACCCTCTAAGACCCTCCTCTGTTGGTGCTAAAAGTAGGAAAACATCTTAGCCTATTCATACTTAATATGGCTCGTTACCTCTGTATTGTCTCACCCTGGGCTAAGTTCCAAGTCTGGTGACACTTCCCTATGGCCCTGCTCCGCCCAGTAGTCCAGGGTCATTAGCATTTTTGTATTGGGTCGCAAGTGTTTGTTCCAATAACTATCTGGTGAAATTGCACAAAAACATCCCTGAGTCTATTAAAATTTGTTATTTTTTTTTAACATGGTTTCAGCTTAATAAGATAATGTCATGGTTATTTTAGTAATTTGTTTGAAAATACAGTATTTTTCAATATTTTTATAAATGAAATAGTGGGTCCTGGTGTCAAACCAGTTGAAGAACCACAACCTTTTCTGTCTCGCATACCCCGTGGGCGGCTGGCCTTTCATTTAATATGCCGAGTACCCTCTGCCTCGATGGTATTATTGAGTAAAACTGCTGTTTATTAGCTAGAAGACACTACATACTCTCACTCTTTACAGTTAAATGTTTCTAAATAGCTTTTCTTTTAACATAATAATCAAAAACACAGTTCAGTTTTATTTATTTATTTTTTATCTGAAATCATCACAAGTACCCCGTGCCAAGCTCTCACATACCCCCTGGGGTCCCAGTACCCCTGGTTCGGAAACACTGGTCTAAACTAAAGTGTTAGCAGCTTTTATACATAATAAATCCATTTGCTTTTTTTGTGTTTGAAAAATATTTGCAGCCTTTGCGATTTGGTAGCAATGTAGCTCTGATTTGCATGCACCTATTTTATCTTGTACTTTAAGGTCAAACTTTTCTATTTTCTGTCACATTTTTCCTGCAAAGAAAAGTTGTAAGTGGCATACAATGTTCCTGCAATCCCTTTATAACAAAATCAGATGTGAGACTTATTTCCAACTGACTGCCTGGTGTTGAGTGATGTGAGGTGTGCAACTCTCAGCTCATAATTATTTCCCCCTCGTTTTCTTTTGGTGGTGAAGTATAAAGTTGAAGGAATAGCTTGAAGCATCTACTTTCTGTCAGACTCTTAGCCCTTGAAGGTTGTCGCTGGCGCTCTGGTGGATTGCCTTACCTTTGTGCAAGTCATTTAATATTCCTACATTGGGTATTTGCAGCCATATAATTGTTTCTTCTTAAGTTACTTATTCACTCAAACTCGGCTGAAAGTTTAGCTAATGGATGTCATTTTACCCTTGCTCGCGTCTGAGTGGAAGAGAAGGAAAGGTACCCCTCGCGGTTCGTTTGGTGCTGAACTAAAACTAAAACCTTGGCTATGACATCCAAATGGAGCTCCAAAATCAATCTCAAAAGTCTGTGCCTGAAAGCGAGAGATGTTCCGCACCGCGCCGGAGGTTTTATTGAAGAAATGCGAGGCTCTAAATCTGCCAAACTACCGACGCTTTGGCTGTGTGGGGGAAAACAAAGGCGGAGAATTACACCTGCAGGATGGGAAAAAAACAAGTGAACGAACCAGAACTGGCAATAAGGAGAGGAGAGTTGGAGGAGGCAGAGGGAGGGGGGCAGGTCTCTAAAGGGGAGGCTGCTACCTCTACTGGGACCTGACTGTATGTTTTTCGCGTGCTGTAGGTGGAGAGGCACTTACTTCTCGATGAGGTCTAACGTCACCCCTGGCACAAGCTTGGCGCTCTTCTGCATGCAAAACCTGTGGAAAAAGCAGAGAG
>OMNZ01078729.1:23645-36302 GCA_900303255.1 Lesueurigobius sanzi
AGAGAGCGCAGCGGCAGTAGCATGCTCCTCAACGGCTGCTGGGACGGAATAATCCAAAGCACATTTCACCGAAAATAAAGCTGCTAAATCAATAAGATGTAGCTGTGTGCATCATGGCAGCGGCTTTAGCTCCTGCAGTCGCTGCGTCTACAGCAGAAACCACGAGGTGAACTCAGCATGTCAACATTACACACATGCAGATAATGTGTAATTTTTGTAGCTTTTGTAGTTTTAGTTCTTCCAAAGCAGTGTTTGGCAATGTATCGTTTGTTTAGAGGTCATAAAACTACTACATAGATGATCGTTAGTGACAGCCTTATTAGAAAGTTAACGAATATCAAAACACACTGCACAGTGATTCTCCATGACAGTTTCTTTCTACTATGGCATAAATCAGTGGCTCCCAAACATTTTTGTCTTGCGTACACTTTAGGCCTTTCATTTATACTAGGGATGCACCGATCCAATACTGGTATCGATATCACCATGCTCACGCACATAATAAAAGATAAAATAGAAATGGAAAAAGAGCAGGATTCAATTAGATAAAAATAAATGTGCGTACAAAACTGCATCAATCCAGCAGACAGTTTAATTAAAAGCATTTTGAACTACCTTGAAATAACAGCCTTTATCTAGATATCTAAAGTGGCACAAGAATAGACAATGGGGATGACCTATGACAAAATAGTAGAATGGCAAAGATAAAAACACATCCAGAAAATTAATTATGAGCCGAGAGGTCATTATGTTAACAAAATCATTTGCACTATAGATGCGTTGCTTGATGATCCTTTTTAGTTGAGCCGTTTCATGCCCTTTTCCACATGCAAACTATAATCTGCAAAGTATGAACCATTGATTGTTTTCTTTTTTCTCTCCTACTACAAAAGCTGAAGCCAATCCCACTGTGGATGAAAATGTGAATTTCCAAAAAGCCTTAAGTCCTGCCTGGAATGGGAATACAGCGACTGATCCCGATATGCGGTGACGTATACTATACTAGCTCTCTGATTCAAAGCTGCTTTTGTGCGAGAGAATAATGAGTTCCCACATGGCGCAGCGGCGTGACATATAGTAGAGCCTCTTTAAAGAACAGCTCGTGCCACGCTGAATCCAAAAAGCTAAATCATAAAGATCATCAATCAGCAAACCAGTCAGAGCCTTTTATGAGAGAATCACGCTCGCTGGTACAGGAGCCGCCAATGCCCTTTCGCGTGCGCTGGCTCCTTTAGAAAAGTATTTGATGTACACATTAAAGATGCAGTATGCAGTATTTCCATCCCCTGCAATGACGCAAACTGGCAGAGACCGTGCCCGGAGCTGCATAGTGTTGAATAAAATGTGAGCATTGTTTTTGCCAGTCGTGCTTTGTGGAATAGTTTTTGTGCAGATTTTATTAGACTGATACAGAGATACAGGCACACTTGGCAAATATGGACTCCTGTTCTTGGCTCCGAGTCCAAAATGATGAAATACGATTGTTGCTGAGGTAAATAAGAAATCTAAATATTCTATTGTGTTATTGGTGAAAAGCCCTCAAAATGGCACCCATAACTAGGGAATTTGACTGAAATCCATCCATACAGTATACTGTAGTTCCAACAAATATTGTCTATGCATTTGCAAGCATGGCCTATGTATATTCAAAGAGACCTTATTTTTGTGTAAACCTTGATGAGAAGAAACTCAAAATGTTGCAGCCTTGACGGCGCACTGTTGAAACCAAGTGGCTCAGTGGATTGAATAGAACTAGCTTCTTTCTTGTGTTTTGAATTTGAATAACCTGAGAAAAGTACATAAAAGATGATTTATTTTATTAACCATGGGCTAATCTCCTGAATTGTTACGGTATTTGTGAGTTCACAAACACATAAAAATCCATCTTCCAAAATCCATCAACAAAACGAAAGTAAAATAAAACATGGCAGCACAGTAGGAAGGACACATCAAATCGGTTTTTAGCACCATTCTTTGAATCTTTTAGAAGGGACAACATCGAGAGGAACTTTGTGTACTTTTACCAACCGGATGTAGCGGCGCTTCGCGGAATCAGCTCGAGGTATTCCACTGAATGTCCCTCCTTTCCCTGAACGGATTGGAGATTGATATTGTGGAGAACTCATTCAAGAGTGCTACACATTAACAATCTGGCTCTTGTCAGGTTAATAATCTGCATCTGTTGGCCTCAAACACCAAACTGCTGCGCCACTGTGCTCACCATAATTGATAATGATATGATAAAACTTCATACTCAACTTAAGAGATTCAACTGTGAAGTGAAACTTAAGTGCAAAAAGACGCAGCAGACAGATGGGACAAAGTAAACAAGAGCGAATGAACAGAGTCCCACCAAACCCAACAGCAGCGGCCTCCCTGTGGTCGACCACTGCTCTGGGGGGAGATGGGTGGAGAAAGCGTAGCACTAAACAGCCCATCTACACCGTTTAAACCCATAATGTTGTTGTGGGCTGGCTGTGGTGCACCAGGCTGATCAAAACACACCAGAGAGAGAAAACAGCGTGAGCACAGGAGCTGAATCAGCGAGGGCTCGCAAACATGACCAGGGGACGTGAAATGCCTTCTCTTTGGCGCAGCTTGAGACAAATCATTTCACAATTACTAATCACAAACTGCTTCCCTGCAGCGAGACCTGAAGTGGCGTAGAGCCGGTTTGATCAACTAGACCAAAAATGACCTATTCGTCACAAGTGTGAGAGTGAATGCCAGTTCTTGAATTCATTCAGCATTTATGTTACAGTTTGGAGTTAAATTAATTTAGCCTTCACAAGCAAATAAGGATCAAAAGAGGGCAATTGACAGGACTGGAAAATCACAATCAAAGAGGCTAATCCTCCTCTTGCCTGGAGATCCTGTGGGTCAAATGCAGATGACAAATTTCCCTACATGGGCAAGGTCACCTTAGCCTTAACCTCACCACTGGGATGTCTGAAACTTGTGCAAAAGGAGAAGTTGATGTGGGGCAGGTCATCTGGTGTTAAAGCCATGAAAGGTTAAGGCTTTAACTTTACTGAATCTGTTTCTAGCATGAGGATAAGCCTATTGTCTTTGGTTAATGGGCGCATTGGGAGAACATCCACAGATAGACTGACATCCTTGAATCTAACCCGGGACCTTCTTGCAGTGAGGCCAGAGGGCGGTTAAAAAAAGGAAGCAATTAAAAGTGGCTACACATGCTCAACCCTGAACTGCTTTGATAAACAAGATCAAGATTTTTGAAAAGTTATAAACTTCCCACAAAAAAAAAAAAATCAATTGAACTGCAGCCAGTAGAACATAACGACCGACCATTTAGCAATTGTGAACTTAAAACCCGAAAACTTTTGAACAATTTTGAGCCAAATAAACAATTCAACTCGATACAAAATATTTACTCATCTTTAGCACAACTCCAAATGGCAGGGGCTATTGGCTAACACCTTTTGGCTGCCACATAACGCTCTGCCCACAGAAGTCCAGAAGTCCAGACGAAGAGGAAATGTGTGGATTATTAAGATCATTCAGGGGTCGGACAAACTTTAATTGGATCAGTGAATGAGGGAGACTCAAGTGCGAGGGGCCGGGGCACGAGTGGCCATGCTCACATTAAACTATAGCGGCAGGGAAATGAAGCAGGAGCAGAGTGCTGTGCTCCTGGGAGACCCGGAGGAGACGGAGGGGGGGTCCCCATTGGGTCCTAAGTCTCCACCGCTCATTACTTCTTCAATCATACCCCGTGTCCCAAGAGCGCTCTTCTGCCAGTCATGTGCTCCCAAATCTAATCTGGGGGAGCTGCTGGCCGTCAATTTGGTAACACTAAAAGTTGGATTAAACTTTATAACTGATTGAAGTTAAATAAAAAATATGTATAAAACAAAGCTGTGGTAGTTTGGCTATGAATTCTTTCCCAAAAGAAATTTGCTCATGTATAGTTCATCTTTTTACGATTTTCTTTTCAACAGTCCAGTGTGGTCACTTTTTATACCTTCAAAAATAATAATAATACTGCTCTGTAATAGTATAAATAGTTTAAAAGGCCTGAAAACTTTCGGAACCCACATTGACTGTAAACTATTAAAGAAAATATCAGATGCTGAAATCCGAGTTAGTCCTTTGAGGTCATACTGCCCGGCAAACGAGATGTGATTAGAAGTAGCCATGTGTCCTCTGCATTTGAATACAGTAATTACCACACCAATCAAAGAAATTACAGACATCGCATTTACCACAAAGGCCAACGCTGTAATGAGAAGCCAGATTAGCATTAATTAAAGCCTATATTTCAAGTTGAATGTTACACATAACTTTATGTAAGGAATAATATAATGGATAAGGTTTAAGCACAGAGGCTAAATGAAGACGTGAAACTAGAGAGCTTCTAGTTATGTGGTAAATGTTATGCAATAGGTCACCATCGACGTGACCTGAGCAGATTAGGCAATGCTTACATAAAAAAAATAAAAAAAATCATTCATTCCACGCATTTCAAAACAGGGATCAGTTTATTAGCATGTTTCAGCAGTACTGTCAGGGGCAACAAGCTGGTAGAGCACTATCATTATAGAGTTTGTGATCGTGATGTCAAAGTTTGCAATGGACTAAACTGATTGAGGTTTTAAAATGTTAAATACTTTTTATGTTATTGTTCACATACTGTAGAAGAAGCCTTCTGCACCACACTTACACTCACTTAGGGTTGTTTCAGAACGACCCGTCAACCGGGACTCTTTCCACCGCGGCGTGACTCGCCGACCTTTACACACTAATGGTGGACTTAAGGAAGGGTGGATTTTGTTTGGACATTGCATGTGTTTGAATGAGCATGAGCTCTATGGGACAAAGTTTTTTTTGTGAAACTGGGCTTTACAAAAATAAATTGATTGATTGATACACATCAGTGTGATGGATATATTTACTAGCAGTGACTAAGCAGCTAATGCAGTTGTTCCATGGCTCTTTTCTCCGCTTTTTATACTGTTCCAAGTGCTAATGTTAATCAGTGGTAGTATCCACAAACATGGTGGATTTCATTGGTACTAGTGAATTCATAACTTTCCATCCCTAACTCTATAAAGGCCTCATAATACACATGAGTCTTTTACACTTCAGTTAAGGACAAACATGTTATTCAACTAAAAATGAGGTATTTGGCCTCTGATGTTTTCCACTTGCGAATAGCAGCTGAACTGAATTGTCTGGTCCAATGAAGAACACATAAAGTGCAAATATGTTGAAAATGGGATGAAAGCTTACAAAGTGACAATTTGTTTTGCAATGGCACTAAAAGCTGTCACTTCGACATTTGTTCGTGTTTGTAGAAGAAGTTAAGAATCTCTCCACAATGTTCTGGAGCTGAGCAGAAAGATCTCGCTGTCAGTTCATTAAGATGTCAAAAAGTGTGGGAGCCCCGAGCAGCCGTTCTATGAGAAAACACGCTGCAAAGTTTTTCAAAGCTGCATTTTGAGCTAAAAGACACAGTACGTGACTCTCAAAGACCTAATGAGCACACACTTTTTCAAACACGTGAAGAACGCAAATAAACTAAGAAGTATTTGCTCTTTTAATGTTACTTGTGAAGCCCTCATCGCTGTTGCATAAGGCTGTTGCGGTGAGAGTTTTAGCACCAAGGCAGATTTTAAATTCTAATATATTAAGATGAATGAGATTATTTTCAAATTAATAAGATGAATGAATAGCTGGAGTGGGGTCTGGCCTGAGCAGCATGGAGATACACTTCATTACTTTTTTCAGTTCAAAATAGCATCAAAGCCGAATATGCCGCTGGTATATTGGACACATTATGCCAATTAACAGACACTTCCTGAACATACCAGGACACTGGCCTCGTGCATGGCCTGTAGCAGTTAATAGTCTGGCACAACAATATGACAACGGGCATGGATTATCACGCCATTTTGGCTACGTGAAGAGGACATATCATGCATAATGGTTTAAATCAGGGGTGCCCAAAGTGTGGCCCAGCGGTCAAATGCAACTTGAATAATTCTAGACAATTTTAACCTCTATATCTGACATTTTAGTGTGAGACAGAGCTGCTTTAAGTTTCCAAGCCTAAAAGAAAGTGCGGTTCACAGTTAAAATCTCTAGTCGCGTAATTAAAGTTCTTTTAATATCTGGAGGACCACGCTCTGAATGTCTTACGAGTCTGTTGTGGCCAGTCTGTATGCTGTCACATGCTGGGGGAGTAGGCTGAAGCTCATTCGGAAGGCTAGTGATGTTGTGGGTGAACAGATGGACTCCATTACAACTGTAAATGGACAGGAGGATCTTGGGGAAGATCTGGTCCATTTTGGGGAACTCTCTACACCCTCTGCACAGTACTCTGGAGGGTCTGAGGAGCACGTTCAGTGACAGACTGCTCCTGGCCAGATGCTCCACAGAGCGCTACAGGAGCCCTTTCCTCCCAACAGCCATCAGACTGTACAACTCCTCTCTCTGAAAGACCCTTACTATTTGCACATCAACTTGAAATTTTTATTTTATGGTCCCAGTGGAACTTTACTATTGTTTATTATTGATGGTGTTCTTAATGTTATTGATGTTTAATGTTATTTTATTTATTGGAGGAGCAGCAAATGATGAATTTCCCATGTGGATCAATAAAGTATTCTGATTGAACATTTCACTGTGTTGACCTGTCTCTGGCCCTCAATGCCATATACACTTAAATATACAGCCCCTGATTTAAAACATTTGGACACCCCTGGTTTAAATGGTTTATTTTGGGTATTTTTATGTTCTAAAATCTGAAATATTGGGTCAGGTGATTGATTGCCTGGCTTTATATTTTGTTTTACGCAACAAAATCCAAGAAATACAGATTGTAGCACTTCAGCAGAAGATGATTTGTTCAGCCCTCCCAAACCACCAACACTGAACAAGTAATCATGAGTTTATGTCCTTGAAGCGGTTGTGTGAAATGTTTAACTCGTGAGCCGACGGGTGCAGGGACAGACTGGGGGGATGATGTCATCCTGAAATGGTCCTGGACAGACTTCAACAGTGAATAATCAAACAACTGTTTGATTCACGGGTCTTCGTGATGGTAGCCAAACATTTCACCGCAACGAGAGCGAGTCACAGCTGCACCACGGCTCACACGTGAAAACCATTTGGAGAAAAGGACAACACTGACTTCACAAATCATCGACTTATCGTGTCCAGAGACATTTAACCGGGCACTTTTATGTAATAGGGCACACATGGTAAAAGAAATGAAAGCACTCTCCACCTCTTTGATGTTGTTCGAGGGGAAAATGTTAATCTGTAACAATCAACGGTGCTGCAGTTGAGAGGGTGACCAGCACTAAGTTCCTGGGTGTGCACATCACAGAGAAGCTCTCCTGGACCATGCACACCACATCACTGGTCAAGAAAAGTAATCAGCGACTCTATTTTCTCCGCAAGTTGAGAAGAGCCAGAGTCCCAGCCTCCGTTATGTCCAACTTCTACAGAGGGACTATAGAGAGCATCCTGACCAGCTCCATCACTGTGTGGCACAGCGCCAGCACTGCCTCCTGTCGAAGGAGCCTCCAGCGCATCGTGAGAGCAGCGGAGAAGATCTGTGGAGCCCCTCTCCCCTCTATTAAGGACCTGTACTCCACCCGTCTCACCCGCAAAGCCATCAAAATCGCCAAGGACCCTTCGCACCCATCACACAGTCTCTTCAGGGTGATGCCTTCAGGGAGGAGACTGCGGAATCTACGGGTCAGTTCCAGTCGACTGAGGAACAGTTTTGTACACAGGGCCATCGGGAAGCTGAACTCCCTCCCCTCCCTCCCTCCCCTCTTTCCCCTCCCCCAGCTCCACAATCAAGGATGAGAGAAACATAATTTTGAACCATTTTATGGTTTGACAAATAAATAATCTTGAATCTTGAATCTGTAGCTTTAGCTTGTTGTCTGCCAATATCATACGTCTTTGAAAGCACAGAATGTGTACTTACAAAGTTTGAATGTCAAAGAAGGTACACTATATACTCTGTATATTGTCTATACAGACTGGTCCTGAGTTTTACACAGAGCTTGGAGTATAGACAGGTGAGTGAGAGAGAACAAGCCATGTTCTTTGCTCAGACCTTAAAAGATGGAAATGTTGTCATTTTGTTTTGTGCGAAAAAGTTTAGATTGTCAGTCGTTATTTGGGATATTCCTGAACTACTTTGATGGGTAATATTTGTATAAGTCTTTTTTAAAAAGGGCTCATCTGATTCAAATCACATAACTGAGATAACATTGCACCAAAAAAGGTGCCCTTACCAACACAAGACATGCACTATAGGCTAATTCTCCTAACCTGGCGTGTGCCAGATTGATATGCGTATCTCTCTGATTTGAGTTCTACGCATTATCAATCTGGAAAGGCTCTCGTACAATCCAGTCGGGAAAGGGAGGGACCGTTATAAGCAGTAAGCAGCGCCCGATGGTAGCCGCCTACCGTAGTCAGCGGCAGAGCGTCTTGGTGTGACGTCATAGCACCATGTCCCGCCTTAAACCCCAATGGAGGCACGTCATTGGTCCCGCAGCTTTCGGAGTCGAGCCCGATCGTAAGGGATTGGAGCATTTGTGAATCACAAATCTCGTGAGAATACATCTTATATACAGCGCAAGGTTATAATTCTCCATCTGAGTGATCCTTTTTAAAACAGTCCCAGTTTTAGCCATTACATTTTTATTTTTAACAAACCAAAAGCAAGAAACAGTGATTCTGGTTACCAAGTCTTTTATCTCTAGTGGGGGTAAGAGATAGAGTTCATCTAGCTAGTGTCACTACAAAGTAATAACGACTGCACCGATTCAGATTAGTTGTCCTGAAATGTACATTATTCAGCATTTAGCAGCTTCTGTTGGGTTACTGACACATACTTTGGATTATGCTTGATACATTTATAGTCAAAAAGGTCAAAAGTGCAATGAAGTTAATCAGAGGTTTTCTGAGGTAACACTGTGGAGCTCTTTTAAATCTACAAAGGTTTCTGCAGCAGAGGCAAACGGTAGCGTTATGTAACCTCCCCTGTAGATCTCCTAACATCAAGAGAGCAGGGCGTTCATGAGAACGTGTCAACAGTTTTACATGAAATATACATTTTGGTTACTAGTGTTGTGCATCTTAATGAGCAAATGCAAAACAGTCTGAGAAGGCTACCCACAGAAATAATACCAAAGGCTTTAGTGTTGTATGTGTGTGTCAAGGTTTCCACAGCTAAATAAAGGATAAAGCCAACCTTGAATGCTGATTTTCTAATAAAAACGATCCATGTCTACCTGTGGATGAGGGGCATGTCATGCATGTGTTATTGAAGAGCAATCCGAGGTCAGCTGCATATTTGAACAGAGCTGATTGGCATTTCATGCCTATGGTGAGACAAAGATGAGCAATATCGGCGCAGGAAGCCGAATGGCAAGGTTACCTTGTGCACCTTTCTGCAGAAAATATCAAACACAAGGAAACGCCCTATTTTGAATTCTGTGCAAGAATCCCAGTTACAAGAGTTTCTATGACAAGGTGCAGCAAAGGGCCATCAAGAAAGAAAGTATTATATAGAACAAACTACAGAAGGCATCCTACCATTTGGTCCATAAATAATGTGAACATGACTGAAATATTGTTCTTTTATCTGTAGTTGACTTCATGTATATAGCAAAGTACAAAGATGCGAATGGTTTCTAGTGGTATTTGAGCTTCTGTCCATTTACTTTTGGGCCCCTGAAATGGAGACGGTTCAAGTTTAAGGAGCTGTACTTCAACTTCACATCTTTCTCTGATTTAGTTGTGAACAGCCAACAATTTAAGCGAGAGTCTGTACTTAAAGCACTTAGAAATGATGTGAGTTACTGAAAAACCTTTGATGAATTGAAAATTGAAGACACAGTTTTGGGCACCGTCTTATAATTTAGGAACCCAACTATATTTTTTATTGACTTTGAGGACATTCTTGTTTTCGAGAAGCACATTGGTTGTCCATAACCCATATATCTCGTAGGCTACTTTAGTAAATATTACTAAATATGTTTGACAGCCCATCTAAATTGTAGTCACTGCTTATTAAGTGTATGATTTACTTACTAATTTGCAAGTACTACTTAACATTAGCACATGCATTTTTTTTTTTTTTTTTACAGCATGTTGCCGTGTGACACCTAGTTAATCTTAATAAACTGTTTATATAATTAGTGGCACAAATCTGATACATTAATGAGTTTGAGTTTTATTTCCATGTAAAAGAAGCAGTGACAGTGAGCGTAGAATTGGAACAGGTCCTCCTGACATTAGCAGCGCAGGAGTAAAATGTTTAAATGTTGAATAGAACACAGTGCACAGTGACTAAGCCATCATAGGGAAAAATCTTCCTTTGCTGAAGATTGGGACCTTTCTTTTACAGCCCAGTCCCTCCCCGTCTGTCCTCCCTGAATTGTCCCAGACCCTTTAAAGCCCGGCGCAGACCCTCCTCTGCCTCTGTTCTCCTCACCTCATCATCCCAGCCCATCCGTCTCCGCAGCGGGGAAATCCCTTGAAGATGGCGCTCCATCAGTAATGATTTTCTGCTCAGCTGCGCCATGAAAGGTACACATGCCTCCCTCTCCCCATCCGCCTCCGCCTTCCCCTTCTGTAAACCCCATCATGCAGCCCTCAATGCATCTTATTAAAGTTTTAAAGCCAAGGTAAAGCCTATATGAATCAGCCTGTTCGAATCGGTCTACCGTCAACACCAAGGTGCACTCATTTTTCCAACACTTTAACCTCAGGGCTGGTGAAATTAAGGAGAAGCTTGCACTGCAATCTCTGCATTTAAAAAATAATAAGCCTACAACAGGGACGTAGAAGGGAAACAGGATAGTTGCGTTGATGTTTAAATGTTATTGAATGCACAGGAGGAGAGAGCGAAAGAGCGAGAGAGACAGTCCACAGCTGGTGCGTCTATTGTGGTAAAAGAATTGTTTGGAGGGCCCTGGCAT
This sequence comes from Lesueurigobius sanzi, assembly GCA_900303255.1. NCBI lineage: Eukaryota > Metazoa > Chordata > Actinopteri > Gobiiformes > Gobiidae > Lesueurigobius > Lesueurigobius sanzi. Next base: position 34,622 of record OMNZ01078729.1, read on the forward strand.
TGTTCTCAATCAGATTGTTATTCCGTGCCAAAATCTGCAGGACTCAAAACACTATTCCTGGAGTTAATGATGTTCCCACAGCCCCCTGCTCTGCCTTCGCCCGTCCTTCTGCTAAAAGTCACCTGCGGCTTCACACGCTCTGCGGCAACAGGTAGAGAATAATGAGACGAGTGGAAACTGTAGCAGCAGAGAGGTTTTAATTAAAGCGGCTTGTCGAGTGGATATTTCTGGTTTAAGTATTTCAGAATCACCCAACACTGATCATTAAAGGATTTAATGTTGAACTGAGCGAATGGACCAAACACAAGCCCCACATAAAGGGGATTTAGCTATAACTGTGTCAAATGTATAGTATGTGGTTTTAAGGGTTGTTCCTCGCAGTGGAGGAGGGTCCAAGGATGTGGGATACTCTAAGCTTGTTATGCCCGATTTACTTATTTATGGGACATTTCATTTGTGTATGACATTAATTTGTGTGTGACTTATTTTGATCATTCTTGATGTCTGATATTGATTTGTTTTTGTCTATACCGACCATTGACATGACTCCTGTTGTGATATTGGGCGATACAAAAATAACTTTGGATTGATTGATTGATTCAAGTCAATATCGAGGCGAGTTTTACAAGTGGCGACAATAACTGCGTTTCCACTTTTTAAAATTCGCATTTTTCCAAAATGCGCATAATCAGAGCGCCCAACAAATGCGAATATTTACGTGTTTCCATCTGGACGTTATAGCGAATAACTAAGTTGTAACTATAGCAACAGTAGACAAGAACGCAGCTGAGAGGGATGGCGCCAGGGCAGCAAATGACCCTAAATGTCCTGGGACAAATTATAAATGTCCTCTCAGTGCAGCTTGTCAAACAAAACGCAGCAAGAAGGAGACGCCAAAGAGAACTTGCGATGCAGGTAATAGTTGCACACGCAATGCGCCGATGGAGTTTCGCCATATACTTGGGAAAGGGAGCGACAACAGTGATTTTTTGAGGTTTTTGTAGCTCGGCATTTTACGCCAACCCTTTGGCTACGGGGCAGAGCGCATTTGGCACAAGCGGAACAACCGTTCAAACTCAAATATGTTTTATCAAGTTTGTCTCCCCTGTGACGCGGCCTCAGGCCACACTCAACATTTAACATTTTAACAGTGGCTCTTTTTGTGCTCATTTCTTTATTTTTAACGCTGAGTATGTACCTGCAGATTAATAATTAATTAGATCATTCATTTTAGCTTTTAAGTGCCACATGAAATCTACTGAAAAGAACGTGTTCTTAACTATTAAGCAAAGTCACGGTGGAGACACCGCGGCGTGTCTGCTACAATACCCTACAGGGAATAGCTGATAATATGAAAAATAATGAAGAATAAAAACAGCATTATTAATAATAATAACAAAAATAGCCTTGTCTTTTCTCTCTCAAATATGCTTTGGCCACACGTAAACACGCTGACAGATCCTTTGTGAGCCTTTGCCATAGTTAGTTCAGCGGGGGACTCCGCGTCTTCCTCCCGCGGCCATGCGCGCTCCCCGGTGCTCCCATGGCGTATGGCACCCGCCGTGTCATCCACCGTTCTCGTGTCCCGCCTTCTTGTCTCCACATTGACCCGAAACTCCTCCTGATCCATATCTCTCGTGCGTCGTCCTGTCGTGTGCCATCTATCGTGCGGCATCCTTCC
>OMNZ01078735.1:7597-20780 GCA_900303255.1 Lesueurigobius sanzi
TACTACTCTGTTAAGAGCCTTCTTTTGTTAACCTTTAATTTACCATTTTCCTACAAATAAACTGTACACCTTTTTATTTTACCAACAACAACTGGTATTTGTGTTACTTCCCTTCTACCCTAGCAGAGCTGGTTGTAACAACCCTACCAGGAGCATAATGCCCCAGACAACAGAGCTCCTATGATCTATTTCTATTCTTGTGCTCAAACCCCTCCACCACGATAAGGTTGTGATTCGAGGAGGAATATATATTTATCCCAAATGAAATTGAAATTGCGAGGGCCCCATGACATAATTCTGCTTGGGGCCCTGTGAATGCTTAGGCCAGCCCTGGATGTGAGATATGCTGTATCAGAGTTGGCAGTGCAGATGAGTAAAATTAATGTTTACATTCATCTGGTTGGTGTTTGATAAAGTGTCACTGATTGGGTTGTAGCCTCGGTTTGCACAGGTCTTTGCATTTATTCACAAAGCAAAAGTTTTCAGACATTACTTAAAGCCACTGTACTCAATTTCTTCTGATCTCAAACAGCAACAGAAGGAGGATGGAGTTGAATTTTGGCCATGGCCTATAGCCTGGTCAACCATACCCACTTATCTGTTCAAAAGAAGGTGGCACCGAGCGGCTGGCGCTTTGATTGGACGTCATGTCACTGCAAAAAATGTACTGTGCCAATCAGAGCTGCTCACTGAGCGAGCATTGTGCGCCTTTGTAGGTTTTGAATGCAGTGTGAGTGAGTGTTGGTCGGAGGGGCCGATGCCACAGATTGGCAGCTGTGGCTCCAAGTGGAGTGAATGAATAATGCAATATAAAGCATCTTTGAGTGTCTGGAAAAGGGTTGTATAAATCCAATGCATTATTATTACTATTGTGCTGGCATCCAGAACAGAGCAACATTTTTCAGCTGCTCTCTCGTTTGTGTTAAATAACTTGGGAATACCATTAAATCCACAACGAGAGGAAGTTCTGGAGCCGTTTTTGAAGGTGAGCACTCATGTTTCTCACTAGCACTGGCTGACACAGGTGAAAGCGGAGTCTGTTCCTCACTGACACTTGTAGACTGTGACAAAGCAGCTTGATTGGTTTGTAGGTCTCCTAGGTCAGTGTTTGCTTCGTTTTGTTGCCATTTTACAAACACTGCCATGTCTCGCTCAAGAGCCGTGACAGCACTGATCATTTCTGCACACACACGAAGACCTTTCGTTCTTGTGCGGGGAAAAACAAGCCCACGTCCAAATTGGCATAAAATTAGAGATAACGCCTTGTATTCTTAGGTTTTCTGACACGCACTGTGATTGGCTCTTAAGCGTGTTTGTGCCGCCTTCAGCAGCGGTTTTCCTGCAGTAGCATTTCCAAACTAGTCTCCAGTTTAGAATAAACAGAGGAGACTAGTCAGTATGTCAGGCTACGCAGACGCAGCTTCTTTCTCAGCACATCCTGATTCTTCCCATGCATTTGTTTACACTTTTGCCAAGTGGAGTTTACTGCGCCAACAACACTCACATTCCCCAGAATATTGTCCTTCAGGTTTCGCAGTCAATTAATGTATAATAAAATACACACTTCATATATTTTATGAACCGTAGAGCCACATGTTGGTAATAATTATAATAATATTGCAGAATTAGCTAAATTTCTTTGCTGAATTAAAAAAGAAAACTCCAATTTAAAAAACTCCAATTTAAAAGTAACCAATTAAATCTAATGGTTTTGGTCAAATTGCCCAGAGGCATGTTGTCATAATGTTAAAGCTGACGCAGAGATTTGTTTTTCTGTTCACAAACGTTAATCCCTATTTATGACTTGGCAGTGTCAGTGTCATCTGCCCTGCTTTGTTCCGGGCTCGTGTGTGAGAGGGACAGAGCGGGCTGGTCCCTCTTAGTCTTTTGTGGGATATAAATTACCTGTTGAGGCAGTGTGACAAACTCTCAATGTTGACTCTATTTGGTGAAAATCCCAGATGAGGCGCTCAGATCCATTATCAGAGCCAATAACTGCCAAATGACACCTCAGACCCACCGCTGGCTCTGCAGATGGGAGAACAGATGAAATACAGGAGGTGTGGAAGGGAAAGATATTGTGAGAAAATAGAGTAAAATTGAATGAAAGTTTAATGAAGCTGTTGAGATGAAATACATGCGCCGCTTTGAACGGGTTTTGTAATTTCAGTGTAATTATCTCAAGTTCTGCACAATGCGGAGTTACATAAGCCATTAGGAACTGCCTATGTCGAACAGTGGGAGGTCAGACTATTGCACGCATGAACAGGTTGTCTCATTGTCACAAATACACAGAAGAACGTGCTGCAACCCAACCGTTATTAGCCTACCTTCAATTGAATTCCGGTAATACAAAAAAAAGAAAAAAGTTAATGTATTCTTAAGGCTTTTGTCATATAGTCCAGAACATGATATACAGGGGCCAGTATGGTTTGTTTTGCTTGAGTTTACTGAAATGAAAAATAAAGTTGAGTTTTCAAAAGTTATATTCCAATTTTTGTATCTGCCATTTGTAGAAATATTTTAAAAGTACTTAGATGTGTGGCCCACTGTGCTCTCTCATGTGCTGGACCTTTTTCCCGTGGCTTTGCATCCACTGCCTTCTGTTGCTCCGGGCAGTTGTTGCATATAGAGCAAACACTATTTTACTTTATGAATTCATGAAGCTTGTCCTTAGGGCAAAATAGACATTGGCGAATTGAAACCTTTGAAGAAAAATCTTTTGCTGCAGGACTCTCCTCACGTGACCGACTGTATTTCTCCCACGGTTGACTGATCCTCTGAGGAGCTCTTTATGTGAGAGGTCAAAGTAGCAACCACAGAGCACCTCCTGTGGCTATAGGACGAAGGGTAAAGACAAAATGTCAAGTTAATTCCTTGTAGAGCCAGGCCATGGCTCTTGTGTTAATTAATGGGGATAGTGTCAATAGTAAGTGTTAGAAATCAATGGGACACACAAAGCCCTGAGGCTGAGCACAACATTTTGAAGAGTCATGTTCACCATTTAGAGCAGACACTTTCATTATTCTCTTTTGCGCACATTTGTTTTTACAAATTATTTATTCATTATCTCATGAATTAATTCTTTATAAATTATTCATCATTTTCTATATTTTATTGTATGGGAAATTTAAATTCAGAAATTAAGTCATTTTTAAACATTTCACACCCTAGGCAAAGATTCTTCAGTCTTCATCTGTACTCTGTAGTGTAGGACGTTTCGATCTAGTCCAAAGATTGTCATCAGCTTAATAAAGACTTAAGAGTAAACCAGAAGGAGGAGTAACCTCTAAGTCCCTCCTCTCTTGGAACTAAAGGTTGGAAAACATTTTAGCCTATTCATACTTAACATGGCTCGTTACCTCTCTATTGTCTCACCCTGGGCTAAGTTCTAAGGCTGTTGACACTTCTCTGTGGCCCTGCTGCTCCCAGTAGTCCAGGCTCATCATCATGACAGTGTGATGATTGTTGTCACTAGGTTTCTATCTCAGTAGGTTGTTATCGATTGGGTCCAACTTGAATCTGAGTCCTCCATTGCGATCCAGCTATATATGAACTTAGAGGTTAACTCCTCCTTCTGGTTTACTCTTGACTTAGACTTAGACAGACTTTATTGATCCACAAGGGAAATTGCATTGTCACAGTAGCTCAAATAGTATCTTACAATGAAAATAACAATCTTAAAATAACCATAAAATAACAATAACAGCTTAATAACAAACATGTTCGAGTCGTTATTAAGCTGATGACGATTTTCGGACTAAGATCGAAACGTCCTACACTTCAACTACAGAGTACAGATGTAGACTGAAGAATCTTTGCCTACTCCTGTACGACTGAGAACCTACACAAACTTCACACCCTGTTCTGCCGTCCTTTTCATGTACCCCATCCATTTAATGCCCAGTCATTCCATGTTAGCAGCAGACCCTACATAAATTAGCTAAAAAAGAAATAGAAGAAATAATTCAGCATATACACTTCATTGGATCTCTTAGAATAATTACATTGCGGTGCTAATCATAATTTCTTCATTGTCCATTTAGGGTTATTCCATTGTTCATATAATTGAAATGAGAATAAAGAATTCACTTGCAATTTATCACTACGCATTGACACTTCAATCACTTTTCTAGACTGTGCTCAAATTAGATGCTGCGGCATTCATTTTAAACCCAGGTCGACGCGGCGTGACCTGCAAAGATAAACGCCCAGAGCTGTAAGTAGCATGACGATGGAGGGATGATGTAAGGTTAAGAGCAATGGGCTGAAGAGTTAAAGACCATGCGTGCGTACCTCGGAGGGTTGTGCATTGGGGTATCTGGGGGTGGGGAGCTTTGAAGATGATCCGAAGCGAACGGTGTTGCTGAACAGAGGTGACAATCCCACCGTGCAGCGGCAATGAGCCCCGCGTGAATCTGTGCTTGGCTCCATGGAGCTCTGCACCTATTAGGTCTCATTCAGATCAGCGTCCCCCTTGTGCAATATGTTTCGATATGCCTAACAAACACAGCGGGGTGCCATGGAGAAGCCCCTTTGCTCGCTTGGGCTCGTAACCAATGTTTTTATGCCTTTAACCTCTTAAGCCCTAGGCCTTTTTCTCCAAAAACCATTTCTTTACATCATAGGTGTACATGGCTAATCTTGGTGTCCACACATTTGGTAGAGCTTTGGGATGACAGTGGAAGTGAAATAAAAATAAATGATGTTGTTTGACAATAAAATGTGGTTGCCATGGGTTTGAATGAAGTTACGCCTGAAAAAACACACATTTTCCCGCAAAAAGGCCTTTTTCCTCCCTGTGGTGTAGGAAATAACAACAGAAATGGATATTCCCACACCAGCTGTCACTAATTTGCAACTTTGGAATATTTTTCTGCGTAAAACACATAGGTCAGTAACTGTATCTGAAAAAAAAGTCCCCATTTTCGGGGACTCTAGGTCGAGGTTAAGTTCCAATGCAAAGCCTTTACAGGTGCATTTAGGACAAGGAAAGGACAATAGTCTACCCACATTCATTGCACCTATGGCTGAGTAGCAATAAGGAAGTTGAGTACTCTATATGTGCACATGTTCTACTTTTTTTACCTTTATTCAACCAGGAAAGTGCCAATGATCAAGAATTTCAGGGGCGTCCTGGCCCCTTTCACCTTTGGCAGAGATAGTACAATGATTCGGCACGCCCATTCAGTGTGAAGTTTTCCTCTATGCGCTTTGGTTTCCCCAACCCTAAAAACATACACAGTGTTGGGGAGAATACTGGATTCAGCCACAGAATACGGAATACTTGTCTTAAAATGTATTTTGTAACGTATTCAGTTACTTTGCCCAATCAGTGTACTGTATTCTGGATACTTTCACCTTGATTTGCATTATATTTGTGTATAAATATGGTGAAAGATTAAAAATATGTAGCGACTGTTGTCTCTTCTTTCTCTGTCTCTCCTTCATCTCCCTCACTCTCTCCTTCCTCTCTGTCCCTGTCTCTCTTCTTTCTCTTTCTCCTTCCTCTTTCCCTTTCTTTTTTTCTCTCCTTCCTCTCTCTCTCTTCCTCCCTCTCTCCTTCCTCTTTCTTTTCTCTCTACTTCCTCTCCCTATCTCCATCCCTCTCTCTGCCTCTCTCCTTATCTCTCCTTCCTCCCTCTCTCTCCTTCCTCTCTGTCTCTCTTCTTCCTCTCTCTCTTTCTTTTTCTCTCTCCTTCCTCTCCCTATCTCCTTCCCCTCTCTCTAGTCTCTCTCTTTCCACTCTCTGTCTCTCTCCTTCTCTATCCTTCAGTCTCTCTCCTTCCTCTCTCTCTCTCTCTCTCTCTCTCTCTCTCTCTCTCTCTCTCTCTCTCTATGTATTCCTTTGGTATTTGAAAAGTAACTGTATTCGAAATACCCTCAAATGAGAGAGTATGTGAGATTAAGATCAGATAAGATAATACTTTATTGATCTCACAATGGAGAAATTCACTCGTTACATGAATTGTCCCGACAAAACAACCGCAACATTGTCCAATTATCCAAGTTCCAAGGAGTCAGGGCTGACGGACTCATTTATGATCATTTCTGCTTTTATCTGGGTGGGTGGTTGGTGCTCTGGCCTCACAGCAAGAAGGCACTGGGTTTGAATGCCGGACCGAGTCTGCGTAGGTTTTCATCCGGATGCTCCAAAGAAACAGCAACATGGTCAGGTTGGCTCACAGCAGAGTTGCAGCAGTTCAGGACAAACCAATAACCATATAATATATACGCAGTTTGGTTCCTGATTTACGAAATACGTGCGCATTCAATGTTTAGCCAAAATGCGCACAGACCCAAGCCACGCACAAAGATGAGGCAGCCACGCATCGCCTCATCTAAGCCCAGGTTAGAACATATGTAAGCATGTAAAAGCGCTGAACTATTCCTTTAAGGACGTACCAGAATCACATGGCTACTCAATATACTATCAATTAATTATGTTATTTTACTGTTCCTATGTTTGTACAGCTGTGAAAAGCACTTTATAAATACACTTTTACTTACTTACTTACTTACTTACTTACTTACTTACTTACTTACTTACTTACTTACTTACTTACTATAATTATAAACAAATGGACGTAGCACTCCTGAGTGCTTTGGCTCGTTCCTGAACGACACATGGAACACCCTTAAGGTCATTCTTTCCCTGTAATTATGTTTTTGGAAACTGCAGATCCTCTCAAAGACCAGTCACTAACCGTATAGCTAACAACTATTTTCAATTCTGGCACTTTTCGCTTATCATCTGACATGTTTTTGTCCCACCTTCCGGGTTTGACTAAACATTGAACATGCACGTATTTCAGAAATCAGGAATCGTATAATGACAAATAAAGCTCTTTCTGACTTACTATCTAGATGAAGTGGCAACTTTGAATCCGGAATATATTTTAGTTTCTTACATTGGAGCATCTATCCTTCTCCTTCTTGCATGATCACATATTTCTTCGAAATCCAACAAGCTTTACGCCGTCTCAGTGACAGATGACAATAAGATTAATAATTGCTTTATTTTGGTAGTTTTAATGAGATTTACCCACAGAACACAGTTATTAAAAGACTTTGTTCAATCCTGTATTATAAACTCAGTCTCATTTAGTCACTTTCAACCGGCTGGCTCATTTATCAATATTAAGTACTATGTGAACCAGTTCAAGCACTAAATCTTCCACAGCCTCTTTATTAATGCTAGACAAATCACCAGACACTTTTATCTAGACACACACGGAAGATGACATGTCCATAATTACAATAAGTCACTTTTAAAATGATGGTCCCATCGTTGTAGCCCATTAATCTAAACATTTATAGCAGTCATTCCTTACATGGCTTTGTCTCTGGGTTACTTTACAAAACAAATGAGGATTTCCAATTAAATCATATCTACGGCCACATCTAAAAAAAAAGACTATGTGCGACTAACGATGATGTGGTGGTAATGGCAGTACCTCGGTCACTGTAAATTAATAAGGAAACACGAGTACTCCCTAAAGGCCCTGGGCAAATCTAATGAGGTAATGAAGAGTAAAGGTGTTGGCAAGGACAAATGCTAATGCTAAAAGCGTCCGCCAATGAGACGGCGGACACACAGTCAGACTTGTCCTGCTGCAGAAGGTTTCACAGAGAATACATTTATGCCTGATGATGACGCACCGCTGCACAAGAAATAATGGAGTCAGTGGTCACTCTTCATTTTTCAATCCTAATTATTTTTCTTTTGCTGACGTATTGGGACATTCATTGTGCATCTGGAATCCATGAACTTTCACGTAGTATTCACGAAATCGATCTATCTATATACACTGTAAGTCCATTCATAACTGCCCAGTGAAAATGTCTATTTATTCCCACCTCTTGTGTTACTTCAGTGTGCCATCTTAGCTTTGTCATTGTCAGCGTGGAAAAGGTCTATAGTCCGCCACAAATAAAACGTCCCGTGGAGCTACTGGGCTTGATGGTTGTAGTTTGTGGCAACCGCGAGAGCCGCATTGATCAGCCTCATGTGGGTTGAAGGTTTTCTGCTCCTGGACACGCCGCTGTTTTTCTCATTCTCTTTATGGTGTAATGTTTATTTTCTTTCCAAATGATATTGTGCGGAACCTTGAGCAATCAAACAGAATGGTCAATGCAGTGTTTCATATTTAATGAGACAGTTGCTCAAGGTCATTTTGTTTTTTGGCAAAAACTTTGTCCTGTAAAGTTTGTGTTTTCGGTTTTCGGCCTTTGAAACACTACACAGTTCTGGCCAATTAGATGGTGTTTCCAAGGGGAGCAACCGAGTCTGATCAATCATATGAATTGTTTTCGTTCCAGTCTTGTCGATTTAGCTTTTATTTCCGTTGGGCCAAACAAAAGCATGTGGCAAATTAGACCTTCAGATTTCATAATCACATTTTGCAACATTAACTGCTCAATCCCAGGTACAAGCAACAAGCAAGGAACAAGAATAACATAATGGAGGTTTAAAAATAATAATAAGGTAATAATGCATTGGTTTTATATAGCGCTTTTCTGGACATTCACAGACACTTTACATGGCATTCATTCACTCCATGCTTGGTGGTGGTAAGCTACTATTGTAGCCACAGGCGATCATAGCTAAGGCCATCTGGACTGGGTTGTTCCTTCCTCAGGTCTGATTTGTTTCTGTCGGTAGGGTTTACACCTGTCACTGAGGCCCCCACCTGGCTGCTAATTCAATTTTAAACCTAGTTTCAGTTTGTGGAATAGCCTATTTTTCTGACCAGGGGCATGTCTTAGCATCTGGTGGTGCGTTAGCATGACAAACATTAATAGGCAAGACATCATGATTTGAAAACCTCTACTATGATGAATTTACACAACAGTAGCACACATTTCAAACCATTCGCAGGTGCCAAAGCCTAAGCCAAAACAAAAGTAAAAAGTGCAAATTTTACTTTTTAATGCTAGTTTTTTTTCCTATAGTCAGACCTGTGTATTTGGTTTTACCTTTACAGTTCCGGCTGCTTGAACTGCTGCCTTCCTCAGAAGTGTCATGTGATGTTGCGGTGTCTGGTCAGCTGATTTACACAGTATTTGGTGCTGTTTTCCTGCCTGTAGTTGCAGGACGACAGCGCCATCCACAGTCCGACTTCTTCAGAACTGTGTCTCAGGTGTGAGAGAGTTGGTACGCCCCCTCGTCCCGGTTCACAGTCTGGAAGGGGGGGCTTCTCTGATCCAACGGTGGTACTTGTTGCTCTCTGTGCCGATGACCTGGGCGTTGTCCCAGTCCATGAGATGGTTTTCCCTCTTGCAGTGGTCTGATATGGTGGACTTTAGCGTCCTGCCACTACAAGCAGGAAAACAGCGCCAAATCAGCTGAGCAGACACGTAACATCACGTGATACTTGTGAGGAAGGCAGCTGTTCAAGCAGCCGAAATTGTAAAGGTAAAAAACACAGGTCTGACTATAAGAAAAGAAACTAGCATTGTTAGAAGACCTTATGAAAGTTTTTACCTTTTTAAGAGCCTCTGTCTGTGCTTTCAACTCCACTACATTGTTTAACTGAGACTAACTAGACACTTCAATAAACTTATGGACCAATAATGAACACACTGTTTCAAATAGGATTTTGGACACACAGGTAATGCACTCTCCAAAACACGCTTGTATTGTTTAGTTAAAGCAGTACTAAGTAAATAGCAATAGCTCCTCTTGAAGCAAACAGAAGCGGCACGCCTTATAATAAGCAACTTCAGCGAACGACTGCAGCTCAGTGTTCAATCGTCCAACTAGAGGCAGAAAAATACTATATTTTGTACGTACTTTCTGTCATCAATGCTACAGATATGAAGCATTCCCACGTACAATAGTAATACTCCAGTCCCAGTTTCTTACAGAGCTCTTGTTCTCCCTGGGTCGTCCCAGTGTGGAGACATATGGAGCTCCTCGGGCTGACTTCACCTGATTCTTCAACTCCTTTCGCGTTGCCAGCGTTCCCGCTCGTTTTCTCTGTTCGGCTACAGATTGTTGTGGGTGGATGGTGTTGCATGGTGCAAGAGCAAAGCATTATCAAGCAGGCATACATTCGCTGTTGCGCCTTTGTCTGTGTGTGTGTGTGTCTTTCCGTTGAGAGACTATAAGACCTTTCATGGAGACAGCGTGCATACATTTTACACCTTACAGCCGTTGGGGATTGTCACTGCGTGATTTGATGGCAGAGGTACACAGGTAAAAATAAACAGCTGGGCCAGGTGTGAGATAGCAGTGGCACGTCTGATTTGATATGCACCGTTTGATGCTTTGGCATGAGATAAGGTGCTATACTGTATGTCCTTTGAATTTCAATGAATAGTTGTGAATTACTGATAAACTAACATCCACCCAAACAACTTGAGCTACAGATAAAGCAGTTCTCATTTCAGATATTCAAACCCTATCTCGCAAATGTCAACGATGTCTAACTGGGGTTAGTTTATTTGACCTATCAAAGTGCTTCAAGTGCCTCGAGACTAGTATAAAAATCTGCAAGTTCTGGAAGAAATCCCACACATATTTCCTAATGATGAAGGCTAGAATTTAAAGCCCAGATCATACTGGCCCTGTCTTTCACTTAAATAAAATGGATTTGCCCAAATTGGTGATTTTGTAGAAGTAAATGTTTTATCAATTTAGCAACTCTGAATTGTATATCGTATGTAACAATGGTGCAAGCTGTCAGTATCTTCCTTGGTTGGCTGTCTTACATTGGTAACAACGTTGTAGGCAAAGATTCTTCAGTCTTCATCTGTACTCCGTAGTTGAAGTGTAGGACGTTTCGCTGTTTATCCAAAAAGCTTTGTCAGCAAATGAGTTCTGTATATAAGTCACACTTTTTTTCATAGTTTGGCTGGTCCTGCAACTTATACTCAGGTGCGACTAATATATTCCTTAATATGTTACGTTAACATACCAGACACATATTCAGTTTGTTGTTTATGCTTCGTGTAGCTGAATAACCATCAGTGTGTTACGTTAGCATACCATACACCTATTCAGCCTGTTGTTTTCTATTCTATTGTTATTATTAGAATTTGCCTTTCGAAATTAAATGTCTGTTCTTGTAAAATAAATTTCCCCCCAAAAAATGGGACTTATAGTCCAGTGCGACTTATATATGTTTTTTTCCGTGCATTTTTTGGAAAATACGGTAAACCTGACACGCTCGTAGGTCTCTTAAGAAGAAATTTTCATTTCATTTCATTTCATTTATTTATTTCAAACTTATAACAGGATTGTTATAAGTTTGAAATCAGTAGGAGGAGGAGGAGTTGACCTCTATGTCCCACCTCCCTTTTGAACCAAGAGAGGTGGGACTTAACTCCTCCTACTGGTTTCCTCGTAAGAGACCCACCAGCATGTCAAGTCTACTCATTTGCTGAGGGAGCTTTTTGGATAAAGAGCGAAACGTCCTGCACTTCAACTACAGAGTACAGATGAAGACTGAAGAATCTTTGCCCACGATGTTGTTACCAATGTAAGACAGCCAACCAAGGAAAATACTGACAGTTTACACCATTGTTACAATAGATACGATATACAATTCAGAATCAGAGTTGCTAAATTGATAAAACATTTACTTCTACAAAATCACCAATTTGGGAAAACCATTTTATTTACACAAGTGAAAGACAGGGCCAGTATGATCTGGGCTTTAAATTCTAGTCTTCATCATTAGGAAATATGTGTGGGATTTGTTCCAGAACTTGCAGATAGGGTTTGAATATCTAAAATATATCTGAAATGTGAACTGGGTTATCTGTAAGTTGTTTGGATGGATGTTAGATGAAGACTGAAGAATCTTTGCCTACGATGGACAACTCCTGTACGACTGAGAACCTACACAGTTTGGTGACAACAATATATAGTGAATCATAAGTTGAAGTTTATATTTTATCTGACTTGAAGCTGACATGTCTGTGCAATCCAATACAGCAAGAAATGCGTGACAACAAGAACAACAAAAAGGTCCTTAGATCCAAAATGTGTGGAGAACATGTCTTCTAATAATAACTGCCTGGAGCGTCAGGGTGATTCGCTGCCAGCTGCAAACAATTATACAAGGTTTTAGTGAAATACTTTTCACTTTTTTTGTTTCCCATTGTGCATCTGTCACTCTTGGCTGCTTTATTTAACATTAAATCAATTTTCATTACCCTTAATTGTTTAGTGGCGCCTTGGGGGAAGTGGCCTAAGAAAGCCGTGGCATTTTCTTACGTGTTCCAAAGGTTCACCATGAAAACAGCTTTACTGCAGCGTCACTGACATCAGTCAGAGATCTTCAAAGCTGTTCCTTATTCTCTCTATACGTCCTCATTTCTCAGTCAAGTCTTCCCGATCCCTCAGGACGCAAACACAGTTGAAAGTGCTTTGGCAGTATTGGGATTATAGGAGCCATTTCCATGTTAGGAAATCCAGTAGGGTCCAGACTGTGGTGTCTATGCATAAAATAAAATAAAAAGTGTCACTGTCTGTCAGAAAGAAAATTCAAAACAGTGTGATGGCATATGAGGTTTTTTTTTTTTGTAGTCTGTTAGTTTCTCTGTTGGTCAAATGAAATATAATGGTTGGATTTTGTGGAAATGTGGGACTATGAACAGCGTTGGGCAGTGTTAAATTAGTAGTATGCCAGTAATAAACATCTAAATGGCCTTTATTTGACAATCATGTTTTATGATGCAGAAGGTTCCATTTCACAAACCCAGCCACCGAAGAAGCAAACAACAGCTTGATTCTGTATTAGTAAATACAGACATAGTAGCACGATAAATCAGCTTTATTTATGTATTCATACTGAAAAACTACAACAACAGTACACACTAAAAGGCATCAGCATTTAGTGTCCTTAATTAGCCATGAAACAGCTGATAGTTCACTAAAGATGAATAAATTGGTCTTTGCAGAGAGTGCAGAACAGGAAACAGATCAATAACCCTCCAGCGCTACATATATATATTTACAATCAATATATTGCAATTTCTTAAAGTCTGTCCTAAGGGGGTAAAATGAGAGAGAGAAAATAAATAAGTAAATAATTAATAGTAATAAAGAATAGTACTGATTTCAGATAAACCAGTAAAAAACTCTATTCAATATATACATAAGAAGTAATTTAAACACATAAATAAATAAAAATCTATGTTAAACAGTTAAAGTAAAGTTTTACTGAAAGGA
>OMNZ01078743.1:7070-17471 GCA_900303255.1 Lesueurigobius sanzi
TTAACAGATTAATCATGTACATCCCTGTCCCAAAGCTATTCCAAATGGACTTGCAATGTAGTGGATACAGAATCACAAAGGAAGACCATGTTGGCATAGATTTAACTTTACCAAACCATGACAAAAAACATCCTAGGAATTAATAATAAAGAAAAGCACATAACTTCGGTATCTGGCAAGATTTCTCATTTCATATCAAGTTTATTTAAAACAAGATTGCACAACGTCAGCCAAATTTGGATATATTCTTTGCATTGCAGTGATAATAGTCATGTAGGGATGGAATAGCTGAGAAAAATTCCACCCTCAATGAAAAAACTGAAAACACAAATAGGATAAGATTGTTTATTCATGTACCAGCTGATTAGTTTTGCATTTATCTTGAATGACATTTCCCTGCTTTTAACCTAGACAGGTGCAGTACAGTAGTATACTACAACATCTGCATATTTGGACAAGATTTTTATAAGCACGAGAAAGACTTACTTATATACACCTTGGAGACTGTAAATAAAAAAGTGAAACATGAAACAAAATCAAGAAATGACTATCCACAAAACACAACATGGAACGGTGATACAAAACAAATTAACATGATTACAATCATATGAAGTGCTACAGACACATAGACATTTAAAAATAAGTAAATCAGACGGTAAAGTATCAGAGGGAAAACAAACACGTGTACTGTATACATTTTTATGACAGAAACAAACAAAAAAAAAAAAATCAAAAAACTACTTCACAGTGCAGAATGAAAATCCACTGAGCATCATAAGAACTAAATCTGCTTGTATAGTGCTATAACACACAAGATGATAAAGTTAGTGCCTACATTTACAGCAGGAATTTACATGACAGGTGTTTTAAACACAATTACAGAATTTGGTCAATGCCAAAAGAGTCACCAGATATGAATTTGTGAGGATGTAAAGTAGAATCTTTCCAGTTGTTGAAGATAAAGCATCTTTATGTAAAGCACTCTGTACTGAGAGACAGGACACTCTTAAAGCAATAGCTCAGTCAAAGGCATTTGGGTTTGTAGTCACATGGAAACTACAGATGTCTGGTTTATTCTTAAAAATTTTGCTCAAGCAAAATACAGTACGAGGCTTTTTAATGTGTTTAGACCTGATTTAAGGGGATGTCCCATTGTCACATACAAGTACTTGAAACAGGCGGTACTAGATTCCACCATGCAGAATCAGAAAGCAGACAAGGTGCTTGACAATCTCCATCTTGTGCGCAAAGGCATGTGGTCCTTGCTGCATGTAGAGGAGCAGATCTGCAGCTGTGCGCCTGGCCAGCTGAGCTGTACGCTGGCGCCCTCATGTGGAGCTGTACAGGGAAATCTGCTGCACCTTGTCCAACTGAGTCAACAGACGTTTAATGCGGTGTTTGAGTTGGGGCAGACGGGCAAGAGGCTCCGGGGGCTCGAGCTCACCGGTGTAGTCCAGCCAGCTCTCCAGCACTAAGCAGGAGGTAGAAACAGAACACACACAAAATGTTCATCAGAACCAATAATGTGAATACTGAAAAGATACAAAAATAACATGGCACATGGGAACAACAGAGTACTTGAGTTTATATCAAGGTTCCTGCACCTTGATATGACCTAGAATTGCAAAATTTAAGACCATGCACACTTAACGCTTAAGAAGACATTTTGTGCAAATTCAAGTCAAATTGTATATTTAAAACTAAAACAAAAATATAACTATCCTTTGTTTTGTAAAAAATAATAGTGAAACAAGCAACCTACACGATATCAGTAACAAATGAGTATGAATAAAAGTTTTTTTTTCTTTACAGATTTGTTGGATGGTGCTCCTTATGAACCCACATGAATCTTCTAATGTAGAATTTCGTTTTTCATATTGCCCTAGTTTCATCATCACACAAAATGTGTTAAATTTTCATCTACATTACTTTATATTAAAAGTATTGGATTATTACAAATGGGTTAGGTTTTCCTGCAATGTTAGCCATGAAATTAACCAGCAGAAAAATAACCAGTGCATCAGACACTCTGGAATAATGCCTTTAACAACACCATTCATCTGAAACTCACAAGTTCACTATCCATCCAGACTAGCCTACTCTGGTGCAAAGAAAAACGCGCCTGTGACTCATTCAGACGAAGTAATTGCTACCTCCAAATGGACAACGTTGAAAAAAGAGATAGCATGAGGTGTAAAATGTGATGAAGAGGCAATGCCAATGGGCAGCTTTGAAAATAGCTGTATCCAAGCGCTGCGCACCAGGCTGTCTGACCCTACTGCTGGCCTCGTTATAAACCTTTGATACAGAACATTTATGACACACATTAATAATTGTTATACATGACTCAGAGTTGGCCATAAAAGTACATCCTTCAAATTTAAGACCTAAACCCACATTTTCATCATATTTAAAACCCTGCTCAGCTGCAATAAAATCATATTCAAAACAACAGAACAAGGCAGAAAGTTGAGACTATTATGTTGTGAATTTGCTTTGGAGAATCATCATACAATGAGTCCATGCAACAAATGTCATGTTCTTACCATCCAGTTCCCTTTCAATGAAGTCCATTCTGAAAGAGACTTCATCTTGGACTGCGTCGATGTGATCCAACAGGTTGAGTTGCCATTGCTGATGGTGCTCCTCTGCATAAGTCTCATCCTTCTCCTCTTTAATCTCAGCTTGAGACCAGGTGTTACAAACCTTCACAAAACCATATCAATTAGTCATGAAATCTACACAATAGTCTTACATAACAGTGCCCAGGGTACCTGGGCTTCTCAGACCATGTAAACAAGCGGGTACGCTTCTGTGCATTTATTTGGCCATTTTTAAATGAAATTGTGAGGAAATAATTGGGTCAAACAGTTAATTTTTAAGACCAATTTACCATGAATTTAAATAGGCAGAATTTTAGACTTTTTAAGGCCTTAAATTTGGATTTATGGATTTTAGACTTTTTAAGACCGCGCGGATACTCTGAGTGCCATCTAAAGTGATGGTCTACAAGGCAGAATGAAACCACCACCTATGTGGTGGGACCGAGGAGGGGCTATCAGGATGGAGGGGGGGGGGCTGGAGGGAGAGATAAATTTATAATTTATCTCTCCCTCTCCTCATGTTGCAACTATACAGACTACCACTTTAATGTCAATAACAGATGCATCATCTAAAAATACGATTAAACCCTCAACATCAGCAGATACAGATAGATGCTTCCGGTTTAGAATTGATAAAGCCTCTTGAATATTTGAGTCAGTCCTCTGAAGGACAGTGTTGCATGCATCACTCCTGAGTCTCAATGCAGTATTTCTAGTGTTTGTGTAATTCTAATCACCTCTCTCTTGCTGGAGGCCGTTGACTTGGGCTTGTCTGACTCAGACAAACTTCCGTAGCGCTGCTCCCGTTCCAGCAGTTCCCCTGAAGTCCTCAGGTTGTCTTCGACTTCAGAGGCTTGTCTGGTTTCCACTACAAGTCTCTGCTCCACAGCGGGGTAGTATGCCCTTGGTTTTTGGTAGCAGTGTTCACTGGTAATGTAAGAGTCCTGAAAAGAGGGGAATGGGGAGGAGTAGGATGAAGAGGAGGTGGCAGCTGCGCGACTCAGCTTCTCCAGAGCATTGGACAAAAGTATCTCTCCTCGGCTCATATCCTCTTCTGGGGAGGCAGGTGAAGGAGCCATGTCACTGCCTCGACATGAGTCCGAGTCCGTGTGAAAGCGTGTTCTCTCTGCCTGCTTCCAAGGCTGGCGCCACAGCTGCAGTTCAGGGTGAGCGT
This sequence comes from Lesueurigobius sanzi, assembly GCA_900303255.1. Classification (NCBI taxonomy): domain Eukaryota; kingdom Metazoa; phylum Chordata; class Actinopteri; order Gobiiformes; family Gobiidae; genus Lesueurigobius; species Lesueurigobius sanzi. The sequence goes on from OMNZ01078743.1 coordinate 10,848, forward strand.
TGTTCCTTAGCAAATCAAGGACAGCAAGAACATGAGCAAAATTGTTTTGTGCCTTTCATTTCTCAAAGTACACAATAGCACAATACTCACTGCAAGACACTCATTTTGAGTTGCAGTCCATTGAGGATCTCCACTACATGGTGCACATCGCCCAGCAGCTGGTGCGTGCTGGTGATCTTTTTAGCATTCTGATGAGAGTAGTTCTCTTCCAGGAATGAAAGGCCAAACATGTGACCATTGCTTAACCATTCACGCTCATACCAGTAACGCTGGCTTTGCCTCTGACCTGAAGAAATTAAAACAATAATCTTTAATCTTCCACCACAGTTAACTTGATCATGTAATTAAACATAAAGGCATTGACACTTTGAAGACCCCTGTGAGTAGCTTAAGTGAATAAATACTGTGAAATGGCACACAAGTCTCATGATTTAATGTTTAATTTTATGTAATTACCATTAGTAATAATATTATACAATTGTCTTCCATCAAACTTTTAGATTCTCAAGTCAGAACAGACAAAAGTGTGTCTGCCTATTACTGTACCTATTCAACCACTAATACTCGAAAGTGCATGGAGGCTCTAGTGTAAGGACAAGAATAGCAGCATGTAGAGGAAGAAGTGGCAGCTGTGGCCTAGCCCTCACCTGGCGGATCTCTGCAGATGTAACAGGTGTATCGGTCTGGAACATTGTCCTCCAGTAAACCCATACAGGTGCCATGCTGCCAGCACAGACACTCTTCACACTAACACAAGAATAAAGATAGTTACTTTAGCACCACTACCAAAATCATCAATACAAGTACTGTAGTACTTAGCCCCACACACACACACCTGGATCATGAAGTCATTCTCCTCCTCCACCTCACAAATGCAGCGTACAATCTCCTGGTCGCTGGTGTCCACAGCTCCAGAGTCGATGCTGAGTGGTGGGGTAGTGACGTCCAAATCTCCAAAGTCTTCATCGCTCCACCCACAACTGTCAGTCGACCAGTCACTAAAGCTATCTTCATCTACAACCAGGAGAGAGTCAGGGGTTTTCACAAGAGGTTTACAGAGAACTAAACTAGTATTAAAAGTCTACTTGGATTTTGAAGATGAAGCTTATGAGTGTTAGGCGTGCGCAGATCATGAAAGCGAAGAAAAGCAGAGATTCAATCAATCTTTGTCCTTGAAATTGCCTCATCTTTTTGCACTTAAGATTGTTTATCATATTGTTTATTATATTTTGGACACTTCTTTTCCACAATAAGGACGCAGAAGTTTGATTGAATCCAGAAGAAACAGAAAAATTAAAGAACCTAACACCACAATGAAACGACAAAATGACAAATGAAAAAGTTCCCTCACCATCCTCCTGTATCTGTTCTGAGAGCCTCGTCCCAGGCCTGCGGAACCAGGCCTCGGGCTTGTGAGTGTGTGCGGGGGAGTTTTTGAGTGGCAAATTCAATTTGGCCTGAAGACCCAATAAGTCAATATTCTCCTCACTACCTGTGTATTCTGGCAATGAAGGGGAGTAAGCAAATGAAGAACAAAAAGTCAAATTTACAGGTTGCCGAGACAGCCAAGCAAAGAATATATGAGCAAATGACAAAATAAACACTGACAATCAAAAATGCAACAAGTTTCAGATTTCTAGGTGTTCTTTCTTTTCTTAAGGGTAAAGTAAAGAAGCAAACCTGCCTATGTGTGCATTGGTAAGTAAACACCATTAAAATAGATAATTATAAAAGGGACTGTCAAAAAGAAATAATTTATAAAATGGTTGCAAATAAAACAGTTGATTTGCGTTAATGAAGGGGCAGAAGCCAAAGACAGGCGTGACATGTCTCCCACACAAAGTCTCAGTCACCAACACCAAGAAGTGCGTGGAGGACTTTGTGATCACAGCTATAGCATTTCCAGAGTAACAGTCAATGCACATGCAATGTACTGAAAGCAGTAGAGACCAAGCAAGACAGGCTTTCTTACCAGACATCACCTTCTTTTTCTTCTTCCTCTTTTTCAGCTTAATTCGAAGAAAATCTTTCTGTTTAAGTTTCTCCCTAAATTTGTCTTTAACAGGATCTATATTTACAAATAGCCACAAACAATTAGAATGAAAACTGCAACATGAAAAAAGTGTAAATTTAGATAATACTCACCAATATCAAAGCCACTTTTGTCCACATCTTTATCTTGCTGAAACCCATTTCTCTCCAGCTGGTTTTCCTTGCTCTTGTCCCTCAGCAGCGACCTCTGGTGGCCCTGGGTGTTTACTGCAGGAGGAGCAGATGTCCTTCTGCCTCCTGTCTTCGGACCAGTGCTCGCTCCTACAGATTCTGAGAACAAGAAAGAATGGAAATGTAATTTGAACTAAAGCTTTGTCACAAAATTGTCACCAACGTAAACACTGCTCAAACTGCAGTAAGCTACAGCTTCCACTTTGCCTGCAGAGCCAACAGGTCTGTCGATGACATAGTAAACTTGGCCCTCCACTTAATCCTGTAGCAGCTGGACTCTCCAGAAACCTACGCCAGGATTTGTGGACTTCAGACCTGCCTTCAACACCATCCTCCCAGGACTGCTCCAGGAAAGCTTACAAAATGTGCCCGACTCCCTCTGCAGGAGGATCACTGACTTCCTGACAGATCGGAGCCAGCATGTGCGGATGGGGAAGGCCGTCTCGGACACCTGGACTATGAACACCTGATCACCCCAGGGCTGTGTACTTTCCCCCTGGTTCTGCTCCCTGTACACCAACTGCTGCACCTCCAGCCACCAGTCCGTAAAACTGATTATGTTTGCAGACGACACCACAATCATTGGGCCGAGTCTGCCTACAGGAGCGAGGTGGACCGGCTGGTGTCCTGGTGCAGCCACAACAACCTGGAGCTGAACGCCCAGAAGACAGTGGAGCTGATCATGGACTTCAGTCTCAGCCCCACCGTATCCCCTTACACCGACAGCGGAAGAGACCATGGAGATGAGTCCCCCCCATCTCCATCGTGGTCTCTTTCCGCTTCCTGGGCGCACCATCACCCAGGACATCAAGTGAGAACCGACCATCAGCTCACTCATCCAGAAGGCCCAGCAGAGGATGCGGGAACTGAGGAAACTCATGCTGCTGCCAGAGACGTTAGTGCAGTTCTATACAGCCATCAAGTCCATTCTCACCTCCTCAATCACCGTGTGGGTCGGCTGTGATCTGACCCTTCCCACTCTGGACACCAACTCTCTCCCCGCAGACAGAAAGCTACGGTCCATCCGGACCAGAACCTTCTGCCACAGAGCAGCTTTTTTCCTCCATTATCAGACTCAATTAGATCAATTAACTCCGTATCAGACACTCTCATCTGCTGCCAATGTTGATCTCTAAATCCACTCATTCTCGCTGCCGTTTTGTGTCATTTTAAATTTGCCATTTTATTTTATTTATGTTCTATTTTTATTTAAGATAAGATAAGATAAAACTTTATTGATCTCACAATGGAGAAATTCACTTGTTACAACAGCTCTTAAGACAGGATCACACAGGGGGGTGCAGAAAAAGTTTCATATTTATAGTTATTATTTGTCATTATTATAAGTTTATGTTTCATGTTACACGATTGTACTGGAGAAAATTCCTAATCTGTGAATCCTCTCAATGCCAATGGCAATAAAGTCTATTCTGTTCTGATTCACTACATTGTGTGCAGAATTACACGGCAAGAGGTACTTTTTAATATTTTTAGCTTTTAGCAGATTTTAGCTTTCTTATCTGAGCACAATTATGATGCAATAACTGGTGTGCAAAAGGTTTATGCCACAAATAATCTATTTAAAATGGTAAGAAAAGTAGTTTTTACATTTTTAAAACTAGATGAGGTTAATATATGAAATTAGGATGACAGGTCCTTGCAAATGAAGTTCATGAGTCATTGTGAAAACCAGCTTTTCTTACGTTATGCAACGGGGAAAAAGAACTTACGCATTGAGGCAGAGATGGTGCGCCTTCGTTTGGGGCCATCAAACACAGATGCCTGTTTTTCAGCAGCTCGTGTCTGGGCACTCCTGACTGTCTCCAGAGGCTGTTCTTCACCGTGATAGTACTTCATGTGGTAGTGCAGGAGCTTGGCCTTTCGGAACGACTTTGTGCAGCCAGGAGTGATGCACTTAAAAGGGTTGTGGTCAAGATTGATGGACAGGACGGGAGGAGGCTGGTTTTTTATAACACGGTACACTGAAATAGAACATGAGCAGTAGGTATTAAAAGTGTTTTTCTTAATTTCTTTGGTGTTTAATTTAATTTATTGGTGATATAGCACTTACGTGGTTCTCTGCTGAATCTGTTGGGGTTGTGGAATCCCTGTTTTCTGACAGCTAAAATGTATTTAAAGCATTAGATAAACACTTACACAAAACCAATTTTCATAATGTGAAAACTTACGTTTAACAGTTTGTGGAGGTGGTACATCCACCGAGTGCAGAGTGCTTTCTGATTGGCCGACTGGCCTCTTCTCTACATCTCCATTGGTTTGTGTGGTCGTCATAGTGATAGAGTCCTGCTCTGTCTGTTGTGATATCGGATTCGAGTCTGAATATGGCTTTGAAAAGTCTGAGTATGGCTTTGTTCTTTGTTCAATATGTCCCTCATCAGTTCTCTCTTCTTCATTTAAGTGGCACGCGTCGCCTCCTTCCATCTTAACGCCATTGGTCAGTCCATGGCAGGGCGGGGACTCCATTTCCCCGTTTGTTTTCATCTCTTCCTCGTGTTCATCGTCCTCGGTGCTGTCCTCCTCCTGATCTGAAGTGCTGCGTCTGGCTCGCTTGATTTTTGGCCCTCCATTCTCGTGAGACCGTCTGTCACGACGGTTTGGACCCCTCCTCGCCATCCCCCTGGTCTTACCAATCCCTCGCTTTTGATACAAAACAACAATATTACAACAAGAAATAACAAAATAACGAGAAATACCATTCTTTGCCATTTATGACTCACCTCTTTAATAAAAGGTTTAACGTGTATTCCCTTCACAGTCTGGACAACGCCATCATAGAATTTCACAGTGTAGGAGCCTTTCAAATACATAAAAAATATATTTTTTTGATTTTTAAATAAACTTTGTGCACAAAACTTATTGTATCTCCAATCTAACTAAGATGATGCTTCTAACCATTTTCCAATACTGACCATCTTTGTTGACTGATGTAACCTTGGCAGGATAGAAACGGCAATCGGACCAGCTGGCAAGAACTTTGTCATTTACATGAAACCCCTGGACACAACAGTCAGTTTTCAGTCAGTTTTCACTATTGGAAAACCATTGTAGAACATTGGGATACTAGACTGCGCTGTAAAAGGTTTAAAGCTTATAAGCTGTGTTGCTACCTTATTAGTTTCTAGTAAGATTTAAAATTTATATTGTATATTGTAAAACCATATCACGAGACTGCATTGTTAGGGAACCCATAGCACCCGGAGGTAACCTACACAAACAAAGGGATAACATGCCAACTCCACACTGAAAAAAAACAAACTTTCTAATGGTAACCGCTGCACACATACCAAAAGCAAACTTCAAATAGTAAAGCCTAATCATTATTCAAATTAGGGCTGCTAGATTAAACGATATCGAATCAACATCGCAATTTTAAATACTGCAATTACCTAACCCCAAAGGCTGAAGGTTTTTCTGCCTTGCATCTCCAGCGTTTCATGAAGCTGAAATATTATGAATTAGTACTGCTGCAATGTATAAAAGCAGTTTTAGAAGTATATTTGGCTGACAATACTCGGGCTGCAACAATAAACAATGTTAGTAATCGCGATGAAAAGAAGTGGCTTTTTTTTTTTTCATAATTTGCATCACTTAAAGGAATAGTTCACCGCTTTTACATGCAAACATATATTCAAACCTGGGCTTAGATGAGGCGATGCGTGGCTGTCTGGTCTCTGTGCGTGCCTTCATTCCCGTAAGACGACCAAAGACGGTGTTAGCATTTTGCCTCTACAGTATAGTCCCATGGTGCCAAATTTAGAAGCCACAAATCTCTTCCAAGTTTAATAATTTAAATAGGGCTATGTGAGTAGTTACACGTTCAAAGTATAGTTACACAAAATTAAAACTGCCAATTTTCTCAGCGGATAAAACGGGTACTATATTTTTAGGTGGAATAACACCGAACTGAGTGGGGGAGAATCCTTTAGGAGCGTCTTAATATTGCGCGGAGGTCGAAGTGGTGTTATTCCGCCTAAAATATAGTACCCGCTTAGAAAATTAACAGTTTTAATTTTGTGTAAGAGATTTGTAGCTTCGAAATTTGGCGCCATGGGACTATACTGTAGAGTCAAAATGCTAACAACGTCTTTGGTCGTCTTTTACGGGAATGAAGGCACACACAAAGACGAGACAGCCACGTATCGCCTCAACATATGTATGCATATAAAAGCGGTGAACTATTCCTTTAAGACGACAGCTCAACAAGAAGTCAGTTCAACTACAGCAGATAATTACAATACTGAATTGCATAAAAAATATTAAAACCGTGAATCAAAATCGCAACTTCTGTCTGAAAACTCTCAATTGGGTTTTTTGTCAAAATCGTGCAGCCCTAATTCAAATAAAACTAAAATAATGAATTTTAAGCAATACAAAGTTTTC
>OMNZ01078797.1:0-15526 GCA_900303255.1 Lesueurigobius sanzi
TGTATAAAGACTGAGCTAGTTAAAAAGCTCGATTATCCATCACCTAAAGCTAATTAGGTCATTCATTGATATTAGACTTTCACAAACCAACCGTTTTACCGTTCAAAAAAAGAAATCATATTTTTGTCCCAGTTTTTAATGTCTTAGTTAACCCAACAAAATGCCTTTTCCGTCGACAACAGCACCCTTTCACCCAGTAGATCTTATATTTTGTAGTAGTGCAGTCTTTAATGCAGCATAAGCTATAATAAAGATACCTTTGGCCTGCTCCTTTGTTGCATCACATCCCCTCCCTGGACACGCAGCAGGATGTTTGTAAATGAGCCCGAAGCATCGCGGGTCAAACAGCTGGAGCGGCCCACATGCTGTCGCCGTCCCCTGAGTCACCGCACAACAACCAGAGGAGGCTATTTAAAAACCGAAAACACCAACGCAGCGTGTTCCCCATTAGCGTCCCACAAAGTCTCCATTGACGGCGCAGACGGATGTGATGTGGGATCAGCGATGACTCTTCGGATACAATAAAGCGTCCAGCTGAAGCCGGCCGGCCCTCAATAAGGATTTATCTGTTGTTTGTTGAAACAGCTGGAGCAGAGAGCGCCGCCAGAGGTCAATGTTTTGTGTGTGTTTTTTCTTTGCGGCGCACTAAAGATGACTCACGCCGGCGGAGCAAAAGCCTTGACTTTGGATGATGTGTTTATTTCACGCTGCTCGGTTATTTTGGGAGGATTTGAGATTGAGATTTAAAAGCTATTCCTACTTTGGTTGTGTGTAATTCAATGAAACTTACATCGTTTTGATTTTAGATGTAGCGAATGGATTTACAGACTGCTGTGTCCTTTCTGTTTCATCTAAGCAGCGAAGATATTGATGTAATAGGTTGGGTTCACGTGGCATCACAACATAAAGAGCCTATAGTTTAAAATCGATGATAACTTTTGTAATTGTCCAAATGCACATTTCTAGTCTTGGTGTATTGATAATTTCTCTGTAACTCCTGGGCTAATCCACATGAAACAAAAACTGTCACAAAGTCCAACGTCCTCTCTATCAGCACATATGAAGTAAAGTTGAAATATGCGTCCAAAAGTGCAAGATGTTGGTTTGTGAATCCAATCACTTTCAAATAATGATCAAGTACAACATTTGGACATCGTCTTTTTGGAAATTTCTTTCGAAAACTGTATTGGCACCTGCCCTACAACTGAAATAAAACTCTGTAACGTGAACGCAGCCTCTTTAGACTAGAGCAACGGAAAGGTTAACGCCCCCGTTTCGGTGACACCAGATGCTGCGTCCATTGAGATGAATGGGGGAAACATCGGCTGAGATCTTAAAAATAACATTTTATGCGTTTTGTCTATTTGTCTAATATAAGAGGTAAGCAAATCAAGAGATTTTTTTGCTGTAGAAGATTCACAAAGAAGATTCACAAAGACAGTTGATGTTTTAAAGTGGGCTAAAGTTAGCAGGAAGTTAGCATGTTCGGACTTCAATATAAAGTGTTTTTAATTAACCGTTATTTAACCAGGAAAGTCCCATAGAGATCCGCAGATCTCTTTTTCAAGGGAGTCCTGGCCAAGAGGCAATTGCAACACAACCAAGCCATGTTTAGCCGTTCATAGGTCAAAAACTGAAATATAAGAAGCTGCAAAATTACTCCCAGTTATATGGGCATTTGAATTTGATCTGGGATTTGATCCAATTTGATCAAATTTAAGCCACTATGAACAGCTAAACACTTTATACTGAGGTCCGAACATGCTTACTTCCTGCTAACTTTAGCCCACTTTAAAACATCAACTGTCCGCTCTGTGAATCTTCTACAGCAAAAAAATCTCTTGATTTGCTCACCTCTTATATCAGATAAATATACAAAACGCATAAATTGTTATTTTTCAGACGCAAAAATCTCAGTCGATCTTTCCCTATAGACCCATTCACTGTTAGTAAACACAGGTGGCTGTGCACGCATCAGGCCAACGGAAGTATGGCGACTGTCAAGCTACGCAGGTTCATTATCAGTATTATCTTACTTTAAAAAGCTCACTTTAACGAATGGCAAGCGGCTCCCAGATCCCTGTACAATTACTGAATTAGTAAACTTAGGTCCATGTTGACTATTTCGGTTCGAACAGCCGTAAACACAACAACCTGACATTTTGATGCCGATAGTTAAGCTTATCTTACCGTTCTGCTTCCTGGCCTCGTGTAAACAATGCTGGGTACACAGTGCGACGCGGTACTTCCGTTGCCACGATGCGCACGCAGCTTCTTGATGACGTAGGCTGTGATTGGGTCTATTAATCCCAATGGATGCAGCCTCTAGTGTCACAGAAAAGGGGGCGTTAACCTTTTCGTTGCTCCTGTCTATATACCTTCATAGACGCCGATGAGCCCGAGCACCCACGGGAAATACTGAGCACCCACGGGAAATACTGAGCACCCACGGGAAATACTGAGCACCCACGGGAAATACTGAGCACCCACGGGAAATACTGCGCACCCACGGGAAATACTGAGCACCCACGGGAAATACTGAGCACCCACATGTGCCTGACAGCCAGTAGGCGAATTTGCTCTGATCACAAAATGCTTCAGTAGATTTAACCTGTAAATCATAATAGCAGGGGCGGGGTCGCGGGTATTAGATACATACGAGCACAGCTGCAGCACAAATACACTTCCTGGCTGGCTCAGTGGAGTAGAGTAACTAACCTGTAAGCAGGAGGTTGTGAGTTCGAGCCAGGGCCTTGCCAATTCTGTTCAGTGAGTCTGACTGCGCACCCATGGGGAATAAATCGGCGCCTATGTACAGTATACCATATTCCCTTCAGTTGCACTCACTCTCTTTGATTTGCCTTTTCATAACATTCAAATTCAATAACTGTTTTACTTCAGTAACAATTTCTTTGGCGCTGCAAGTTCCCTCCAACAGATTAACCAAATTGATGCTTGGAGAATGAAGTGAATGCTACTTGAATAGTGCCATTGTGACATGTTTTACTTGTTGTCAACAGGGACCTCAAGGAGAGCCAGGTCCTCACGGACAGCAGGGCATGCCTGGACCCAATGTAAGTTTATTCCACACAGTCTGGATCCCACTCATACCATACTCTTTGTTTTGCTTTCATCTTGGCATTCACACATGTTGCTTTCCAAACACCCAGGGCCATGCAATTTTGACAGTATGGAATGATTGCGTGGCCCTATACATTACCATGACGGTCTAAATTACCCCAAACAGAAAAGTATGTGATTATATGTGTGTTACGCAGACAAAATGCTGGTCTTGTGTCGAGACATGTACAGTATGAGTTTGGGAGGGGACCATCTATTTTCAGACGACGAGGATAGGACAGTTTGCTTTGAGGATGATTTTGTTGTCTGATTTTCTTTCTTGTTAAAGATCAAGGGCCAAACATTTCAATCGTTGCCCAAAGTTAAGCCCCACTTTCTCCAAATCCCAGTGTTGTACATGATATATGACTTAACGTGGGGTTTTTAACTACTTTAGTTCTTAGTTTATTTGTTTTCACATAACAAAAACTATACAACATGAGCAATCAATCCGCAGACTGTGATGGAGGCTCCCCAAAACCCTCAAGGGGCTTAATACAAGGCAACCCCAGTAAACTATATAAATACAAACATAGCTTTAAAACATGGCAGAAGTACTTACTACTACTATGTAGTTGATCTATGATATGTGTAAAAAAATATTTCTCAAAATCCAGAGAGGTTTTCTATGTTGGAGGGCCGGGTGAAGCTCTACACTTGCTTCAACTTATCCAAACTAAACCTAACCCTGACCTAAAGGATCACCCTGGTTACTATAGGTGTCTTATTGAAATTGATTGTCCCCGGAAAAGGTGAAGGTGATGTTATCTAGACACATAACTCTCTTGTCTTGACCCCTGCTATATGTTGTTTTGCTGCACTTTCTTCTAGTTCTGTGGTTCTCAACAGGTCCACCGTCACATTAGAATGGCAAGCCATGCCCCAAATAAGAGTTTAACACATTGAGTGCCAAAAACGGAAAAAAAAATGAAACTAGACACTCTAACACACCTTATGTGTGATTTTGGGAGCTCTGTGATGAACAGAACAGAAATAAATGATGAACAAAACTTGTGAAAAGTCACTATCTGGACATTTCGTCTGGACATTTTACCTGAAATCTCCGTTTCTAGAGTAAAAATTGTGATTTTGAGGAAAAAAGCCTCTTTTTATCTTAACTTTTCTCAGGAACCGAGGCATGTAGAAATAAACGGTTTACACCCACTGAAAGCTTAGAGTCTCACCTTTCAATCGTGTATGTGGCCATAGCCATAACATAGAATACACTGTGGTGCTACAAATGTCATGAAAAATGGTGTGGATTGCTGGCACTCTAGGGGATAAATCCCCAAAACAGCACGGCACTCAATGTGTTAATAATGTAAAATATGGTTTATGTCAGACAATTTGGTGTTGAATAAGCATGAAATAAACCAATACAGCTGCACTCATGACCGTTTAAGCAGACAGCACTGCAAAGTGTTATCTAGAAGTTAAAATTCCTCGAAACCCCATGCCACTACTGCAAAGTATCTCAAATTAATCGTAGGCCCAGATTCTTCAGTCTTCATCTGTGCTCTGTAGTTGAAGTGTAGGACGTTTCGATCTTAGTCCAAAGATCTTCCTCAGCGAAAGTACATTTTCCAAATCTATGTAAAAAGTAAGTAAGTAAGGACATTTGCCAGTGGGACAGGGTTTTTGCACTTAAATTAAGAGAAATCTTACTTAAAATTAGATAATGAAGCTCAATTTACTTCAAATAACATCTTAATTAGTGCCACCATACTTTTCCACTGGCAGATTTTTAACCAGTCACAATGAAGTATTCTGAGGTACACTGTAGCTTTATTCAGCTCTTAAAGGCCGCTACATGGAGCTACTCACTGTAATATTATTAGAATCAGCGCAACAAAAGTGACATTTCATTCCCAGACACTTCGTCCTCGTCCCGATCCCTTTTCAAAGTCCGTTGGACCAATCCCAGCAGCGCCCACGTTGCCGCATGCACTTTTCCACTATTAAACATTTAGCACAAAGTCGAGCGTCCAGGATTGATGCCATTTTCCCCCAGCGAGACTCACTGACAGTTCTGCTGACACCCGGGACGCCGTCGTTTCGTCATGTTTGGAAAGTCTTCGCCGAGACCTGTTCAGATTCACCCGGCAGGTTGAATAATAAATAAGTTGTTCATCGGAGTTGGCCCAGCAGCGCAGCGGGTGATGCCTTCCAGAGCAGCCCGTAAAATAATATGGCTTTGGCTGTTTGGGCTTTTTAATTTCACTTCATAGGATTATTTTAGAGTCAATAAATGAAGGTGCTCATAAGAACAGCTAAGGTGTGAGCCTAAGTGGGTAGAAGTGGGTGATTTGTAAAATAGTGGAAACGGACAACCAAAGTTTTATTTATTATGTTTGGTCAGTCGGATTCTGTTTGCAACTTCTCTCTACAAATTCAACATCCCAGGAGCATTGGAAACTAAAAGTAGACTAGAACATGACTTGAGTAAATCAGTCCTAAACAGTAACAACAACAAAAGGGCTGCCCAATATGGAAAGAAAATTCAAGTTGAAGATATCAATTTGAACTTTTTCCTGTATAAAACGGGTTTTTGTATTAAAATAACGAATTGCAGTGATGAAATCTGAATTTCGGACAAAGCCAAGTGTAAATTGACAGGTTTATTTTGTTGAAATATTAAATACAAAGATGTTTTTCAGAGGGGATTTTGGTTATCTTGTTACTACAGTAGTTAAAAATTCTCGTTTCACCTTGTTTTTGTTGGTTCAAAATTGAATAAATCAGGTTAGGAATTAGATATTGGACAAATTGTTCTGCAGACACCTTCAAAATATTATAAAATACAAGACTGGGAAATCTGATGACTGTAGGTGCTGGTACAGTGCAGCTCGTGTTGCAAGAGTGTGAGAAAAATGTAATTCGAGAAAATGGCCCTTGAAGTTCCAATTTTCCAGATACAATTGTGCTCAAAAGTTTACATACAAACTTACACAACACAAAAACCTTTATTTCACTCATGGTTAGTGGTTGCGTAAAGCCATATTGTCAAAAAATCTGTTTGTTTACACTTTTCAACTAGAAACTAGCCAAATGTCCCTGATCAAACGTTTACATACTGTGCATCTTGAAACAAACATACATTTTGTCAGAGAGTCCTGTATTTCAGCTGAAGTGAGTCTTTCTTTGCTCCTGAACAGTTTTCCTGGCAGTTGTTGAAGCTCATGTAAACGTTAGATCAGGGACATTTGAGTAGTTTCTGTTTCATTATGATTTCAAAAGAGGAAACTCAGTTCTTTGGCAATAAATGGCTTCGCACAACCACTAACCATGAGATGTTGTCATGTTGTTGAGAAATGTTAAGTCAGTGCCATAATCAAAAACCCTTACTGTGAAAATCTGTGTATTTGCTTTTTAAATGTAGTTTATTATCCTATTCCAGTGTTATTACTACTGTTTGCAACCATTTTTTCTCCATGATGGCATGTTTCCTGACTTTTTGCACCCCCTTGTTCCTGATCCTGTCCTAAGAGCTGTTGTAACAAGTCAATTTCTCCATTGTGAGATCAATAAAGAACTACCTTATCTTAAACTGGCCTAAAATCTGAAAATTCAAAAAGCCAATGGTCTTGATCAGCAAAAACAAGGAAGACATCTATAAACATTGGAATTATGTGTAAAACTTGCATACTCTGTAATTAAGATATCTTTCAACATGTCCTGAAAAGCATCTTATACTTTTATCAGTTTATTATTCCATATTTCAACCTTTTCTTTAGTGATAATGCTTCTAAACTTGTGCAAATGTGTGCTATGAAATATGTACTTACCAGAAAACAATGCCATTAGCCCCACTTCACCTTTTGAAAAACTTTTCTTTCTCTAATCCACTTTTATCTGTGTCTTTCCAGGGTCTCATCGGTCCTCAAGGCCCGATTGGTCCTCCTGGCGAAAAAGTAAGTGGCGGGGAACAGCGGTGGCGGCTTCACAAACACCCACAGAATCCCAGCGCTCATGATAAGTGACTATTGCAGACCAAATTGATTCTGCAGATCCACCGCTGCTCGGGAACGTACAGCTCCCGCGCTCTCCAAAAAAGACATGATAGAAACCCATTTAGGCGCCGCCTGGAGAAGCGCTTAGCTCCTCCGTATTGTGTTATTCTAGTTGTGGTTTTCGTGGACGGCTAATATTATTTCAAGCAGATGCGTTGCGGAAGGTAATGTATTCATTGCTGTTCTTCGCAGGGACCTCAAGGTAAACAGGGCCTGGCTGGGCTCGCTGGTGCCGACGGTCAGCCGGTAAGTGTCGGAGAGGGGGTATTGTTCAGGGAGTGCTTTAAAGGTACACTGTGGGACATTTCGGAATAGAATAAAAGCGTTTGTTTTATTACAGATAATTTAAGACTTGAAAAATGACCAAAGAAACATGTGTCTTTGCTGTGAGCGGCTCCTCTCCCAAGACCTGACTTGTAACTTCACTGGGAGCGGAGACGTCTCCAGCTCGGCTCCAAGGAGATGTCGACTAAAGGCAGACAAATATGAGATTTAAATAGGTTCAGGTCTTCAACCAAATCCATTCTTTGATAGCTCACTGCAAAAATACAGTTTTCTGAGTCTAGCTGGTCATTAGGGGCATGTTTCGTATAGTTCTTTCGTTCTTTATTTGAGCAGTTGGGTTATCAACAAAACATGATATTCAGTATTTAAAAAGCAACACAATGCTTAAAAGGAGTAGGCTGAAGCAAAATGTTTTTTTTTTTACGCCTTCCCCTGACTTACTATCGTTTGTGACTACTGTTTACATTCAGTAAGTTATGTTGAATCAGACGTTAGAGGTTTCACTATAGGGATACTTTTTCTTCCCTGTCATCTTGTAGGACAGGGTTGTAACAAGTCGTGAGCTATTTTTATCCTTCATTAATTTATCTCATTATATACCTAGTATTATGTATGTAAGAAAACACAGACTACTGGATGAATCTAAATATAATTTGTGAGCAGAATTATGGAGCACGAACTTGGAAACTACATTGTGTGTAAAACTCTCAAAGAATGGCAACGGTTTGATTTCCAATCCTTCAAAATGAAGGACAGGCAGATTACTACATATATAATACATACAGTATATGTACATATCTACACAACCTCATACCATATACAGTATACATACATGTACAATGTACATTCCAATATAAACAGCCCAAAGAAAGTACAAAACACAGAATATATTATGTACTGTATGTGCATTACCCATAACCAGTACATGTGTGTAGCCGTTCAATATACAGTTAGTGCAGAAATACAGTCTCTGCCCCATTGTGTGGCACAGATGGTAGAGCAGGTCCTCTCCTGGCCAGAAGGTCGGGGGCTCGAATCCCAGCTCCCGCAAGTGCACACTGTTGTTGTGTCCTTGCAAAGCGCTATACAAATAAGATTCCCTTTCCCTTTCCCCCCCATGTACTCCTAAGCACGCAGCACAAGTATTATTGTTCCTAGACACAAGTCCAATAGACCATCTTAATGAATCATTTGTTATCTGCAGTAATATCTGTGTATCAGTGCTGGATTGTAATGTATTCCCATCGTTATTACCACATCCATATACTGTACCATCCACACAACCAGCTACACACATACATATACAGTATACAGCACATACAGCAGATTTCCCAGTGTTGATAATATAAAACAAAGAGCAGAGTACATTTGAGTGACCTGGTCTGTGCTTTAAAAGGAGCAGGTTTATTAGGTGATCTGATCGACCTAGTCTTGTCTGAATTTATCTTTGTATTGCACAGTATAATCCAAAATGTTACACGGTGTACCTTTAAACACTCAGAAAAGTAATTGATTGATGTTAAACGGTGTTGTAAATATGGATGCTGTTTCTTTAGGGCCATCCTGGAAAAGAGGGACCCACTGGAGAGAAAGGAGCATCGGTAAGTGGTTACGATGTGCAACAACGCTATTAAAACTCAAAAGTCTTCACAAACTTCCATTTTAATGATACAAAACTAGGATTATCTCTTACTATAGGTTTTTATCCCAACAAATTAAGAAGAATTAGAAAAAAACAGGAAAAAAGTGTCATCTGCACTTTAAATTTCAGTGAGTACCTTTTAGATATACATTTTTAAGACTGAGTGGATTTCCACATGAAGAAGTTGTATTTTAGGTTCATCGTAACTCACCAAGATTAAAACCAGGCAGTATCTCAGCCTTAATATAAATTGTAAAGGTCATGTATTTGCAGCATATTCACTACTCCCCAGGTATTGCTCAGTGTAGATCCTGAAAACAGATTTGAGGAGTTGCGCAGCGGGCTTCCGATTTCCCAGGAATTTATATACGGCTCACTGCAAGTCCTCACATCAGCACTTTACCCCGGTCCTATTATCTACAAATATGAAATACTCTCCATATCAAGCTCTCTCTCGTCTCCTGGGAGTTTGCAGACGCACTTTTGAGATAGAAGAAGAGAAAGCAGTAAAGGGAATGGTAACTGTGTTGTTTTGGGGTCGTGTTTGTGGAGCAGCTATGATGAATATGAGAGTATCCAGCGACAGGAGAAGGATTAATCCCAGTACCAATTTACATACTTCCAGAGGTGGAAGAAGTACTCAATTTACTTACTTAAACAAGACCAAGAATCTACTTAAGTAAAAGTATCAGACTAAAATTTAAAAGTAAAAAAAGTATAAAAGTATAAAAAGTATAAAGTATAAAAGTATAAAAGTATACATAGTAAAATGTACTTAAAGTAAAGTAAAGGTAAAAGTATTTTTAAGAGTTCAATGTGCAGGATTCAAACCAAAGTAAATGGCTAACTCAGGTCTAGAACAGGTCTAAACCAGGTCTAAACCAGGTCTAAACCAGGTCTAATCCAAGTCTAAATCAGGTCTAAACCAGGCCTAAATCAAGTCTAATCCAGAACTAAATCAGTTCTAAATTAGGACTAAACAAGGTCTAAACGAGTAAACCATTAACTCGGGTCTAAATCAGGACTAAATCATGTCTTAACCAGGACTAAATCAGATCTAATTCAGGACTAAATCATTTCTAAATCAGGACTAAACCAGGACTAAACAAAGTCTAAATCAGGTCTAAACCAGGACTAAATCAGATCTAATCCAGGACTAAATCAGGTCTAAACCTGATCTAAACAAAGTCTAAACGAGTGAACCACTAAACCAAGTCTAAACCAGGACTAAACCAGTTCATCACAGAGAGGTCACTAATAAAATACTTTTACTTTTGACCCAATTTTTTAAAATGTAGTGGAGTAGAAAGTACAGATACCGGCTTTGAAATGTAGTGAAGTAAAAAGTATTCATTATAAAATGTACTTGTATTTCGTACTGTATTTAGACAAAGGTTTGTTCTGAAGGATTTTTCAATATTAAAGTCCGAGCCTGATTTATTGAGTTTTGAACCCTTTAAACAAGATTTTTTAAATATTTATTCAACAATAACTAGTTTATACAAAAAACTAAACAATATATGCAAAATCCCCTCTGAACAAACCTTTGTAACTAATATATCAACCGAATAAAACCATTTAAATCTGACTTCATCCATTGTTTAGATTCTGTCACTGAAAAATAGAGGCAATCTTGGCCAGTTTACACATAACATTACTCATTATTATATGAAAACATAAAACGACGGAATCAGAATAGTCTTTATTGTCAATGGAAGGAATCACAGAGGAGGAATTTTCTTCGGTGTTCTCGTGCAACATGGAGCATAAACTGCAATAACGATACATCATAAACTAAGAAGAAATATCATATAAGAAACACCAACTTCTTCTTCTCTGTTTCAGGGTAACACTGGGCCCCCTGGAACCATCGGCTACCCCGGACCCCGCGGTGTCAAAGTAAACCCTCTTTATCACTTCATTTCAAGCTTTTCACATAACAATCTACATTATTAACTTGTATCCTTCTATCCTTCTATCCTTTTCTCGTCTCCAGGGAGCAGAGGGCGTCCGTGGACTCAAAGGTGGCAAAGGAGAGAAGGTAACGCACAACATGGCCGCCACACGCCCCTTATAAAGAACAATAGATGCTTGGCTGTTGTGATTCCTGCCTAAAGAGAGCTCTTTTGACCGGACTAAAGTGGAAAAGCTGTTATAGGCTGGTCAGGCTGGCAGTGGCAGAGGCCCAGTGCCAGCCCGAATCTAATGGAGCGTGGAACATTAGCGGGAATGAGGCTGTTTGTGACCAGGCCTTTGCTGCTCGTGGATCTCTCTTTCTATTGGCAGGGTTTTCACGGGGCATTGAGCGGCATTAAAAGTCACGGAAGGCAACAATTAAGGTCTTAAAAGTGATTCGTCTTTTACATTTTGCAAAGATTTTATTCCGGGAGGCTTTAATATAGAGATAGAGACTTTATTTTCTTCAATGTCTGTGAAAAAAAACAGGTTTTGATGCAATTTTTTATACATTTAACTTCCATTTTGGACAATTTGTTCATCAACACTGCCAGATATGCTTGAATTCAGAATATTTGACTTTATTTTGAGTCATTTTGACTCGTTAAGTAAAATGACAAGTATTTCTGCACGTAAAATAAGAAAAAGCATATCATTCCATGTAAATTTTTTCTTAATTTATGTGCTACAGTACTTGTCAAGTCAAATGGCAAGTCAAAATTACTCAGAAGAAGGTAAAATATTCTGAGTGCCATCAAATTTCACTAAAAATAATATCATATAATAATAAGCAACGTTTTCTTGAAATTCTCTTGGCTGTCTCCTCCAACTTGCGCACCAGTGAGATTCCAGCCTCACTACGGTTTCCTTGATCTTGATCTGGCCAATGGAACAAGTGTGTTAAATTTGCTTGAATTCATAATATTTGACTTTATTTTAAGTAATTTTGACTTGCCAAGTCAAATGATCAGCCAAGAGGACAAGTGTTTTTGCACTTAAAATAAGAAACATATAATTTTAAGTCAATTTAGCTTCATTATCTAATTTTTAGTGCAATAAGTTGTAGTGCAAAAATACTTGTTCCATTGGCAGATAATTCACTGGACAAGTTGAAATGACCCAGAATGAGGCCAAATATTATGAATTCGAGCAAATGTAACTTATCAAGAGATCACTTTTTGCAGTGCAAATTCAACCTATTGCAGTGTGTTAAATCTTTAAGGAAAAATGCATAGAAATGTGGCATTTGTAGTATTTTGGAATTAAAATTTCATAAACAACTTGTAGAAACCTGGATTGTTTTTAGGTTAAATTTTAGTACCATCAAAGAATTGCTAAAATGCTGCACACACTGCAAAAAGTAATCTAAAATATGCAACATTTTCTCGAAATAAGATCATTTGACCTTGATGAGAGCAGGTCAGTAAAATGATTTACCAATGGAATAATGGAACGGAATAATCTTAGTGAACCTCAAATTAGAATACATTTGTTATTGGGCTTCAAAATTAGGAAATAAATTACATTTTACTTGAAAAAGAACAAAAATCTTATTCCATTGGCAGATTCTTTTATTCAGAATGACTCGGATGAAGGTCAAATATTCTTTTTGCAGTGTGCGTAGCAAAGAGCTAAGTGTTTTGACACCTCATAAATGTTTCAAAGCAAAGATCTGGCCTTGATTACGAATAATGAGTAATTTACTGGATTTTTCACGATTACTGTATATTGTATTCAGGAGTTTTTGACTCCACTGAATGTTATTAGAACTAATGAGTGTGGAAACAGACATTATTGATGCCAAGGAGAAAATCTTAGGCAAGAGATGGCAATTACACTGAATAAATACTTTGTCCTAGTTAAGCTACTGCAGTTTGGGTGGAAATATATTTGTCTGGCAAAGAATATTTGGTAATTTTGCAAAAGAAATATTTTTGTTAATATAACATCAGTATGTAATGTGTGTGCTTTTGAAATTACCCCACAATGTACTATCTCAGCAATAGTATTGTAATAGTATAATTATCATATTGTTCTTCATCCTACTCCTTTGTGTGGAATATACTGTACTATTACTACCATTATTGTATTTGATAAATTGTAGCTTTTGCTGATATAGTGCTACCATGAAAAGATAATTAATACATGAATGAATATAGAGCAGCATTTGAACATGTCACTGCAGAAAGTATTCCCAAACCTGTACATTTAAGACATTTTACAGAAAATAATATTGGGTCGTTGGAAATATAAACATTTTAGGTGACAATTTCAAAACACCTGAGATTTGCAGCAGTTTTGAGATTAAATTTCTGTTCCTTATTTCCTTATTTCTTGATTCATTGAGCTTAAAAAGTAGCAAAAACTCAACAAATATCTTTAAACTTGAAGTGTCCCATTTCTTCTTAGAGTGGAGTAGTTCACATTGAATCAAAAACATGACAAACCACACCGTGCAAATATTGTCCATGTAGATATATGTGTGTATTTCTGGATGCATAATTGTCAAAGTATCTACAAAATATAAATAAAACTGACTAAACTAAGTGGTAGAAAAGGCTGACTGGTCGCACAGATGTTGATTGAGTGACACACATTCACCAGGAGCAGCATTTGTGTCTCACTTTGGGCTGTTGCGATCTCACGTTTCGCCACCAGATGTCAGTATAATCACGCATCTAAAACAAGAGCGGGGGTAACGAGAGAAGAGCAAGCGGTCATTGGGGCTTTTCTTTCATCTGGCCACAAGGGGTCAGTGTGAACGCATCCTGACGCTTTCAGCCAAGAAGAGGCTTTTTTTTCTCCACTAAATTGACCACGGGCTTCCCTGTCAAAACCAATGCCTCCGTTATGCAGCCAGAATTCACTGTAAATTCAACAACTTATTTGAACTTTTACGCAAAATATTTACACAATTTACCTTTAAGACAGCAACTCACAGTGATATATGTGATTATTGTACATAATAATCCAATTTTCTCTTGTATTTAAACCTCCTAGATGTGTATAAAATGTGAAAAGTGTTGAAAACGTGAAAACAGCTGAGAAAAATCACCAATTCCTCCCACATCTCCAAGTTACACCTCAACTTTCACCCACTTTATTTCTGATGTGCGTTGTTGTTGTTGTTTTTTCATGATGTCTTGTTTGTTCAGATCGCTCTTGACTTAAAGGAAGGTGCCAAAGTTACACAAACAAAGCAACAATGGGTGCATTTTGGCAACTTTGGCGCCCGAAGAGTTAAACCTGAAATTGCCAATCTAATCACAAAAACATGCCAGAAAGATAGCGTAACCCTTCCTTGACTATATCTGTTTGCCACAATAAATTGGTTTAAAATGTATTATTATTTGTTAAACATATGTGTGTGTAAATGAATGTGTGTTGTGTGTTGTTTCGATAGGGAGAAGATGGATTCCCCGGCTTCAAAGGCGACATGGGTCTGAAGGGAGACAAGGTGAACGCACAAAACTAACACTAATATTTACACAGGTCGCCTTCACGTCGGCGGGTTTGATGATGTCGTAATTTCACATGGAGGACATGCTTTGTGCCGGGAGCGGGTGCATAAATACAGAAGCGTAGAGGGATCAGACGTGTATTTTATTTGGTATCATGTTCGTACAACATCATTTCATAGATTTATGTTCGTACAAGACACAGATAAGGATCATGTACTGTACTACGTCTGTACCAAGTGTTCGCACAGAAGCTGGTGAGGTGGCATTTCAGTATTCTGCCCCCACAACATGGAACAACTTACAAAAAGGCTGGAGATTAAAAGAACTGTTTCCAATAGGACAGTTTAAACTATTGCTCAAAGGTTTGTAAATGTTTTTTAATAGTCTTATGAAATTGTTGCTTGAAATATGTCCTGTAATATTCTAAATTGTGCCGCTGTCTTGGCCAGGACTCCCTTGAAAAAGAGATTTTTTTTTTTTTAAATGTTTTAATTTAGTTTATTTAGAGGGACAATGTGCAGTTACATTAAAAAGATGGCTGCACCAGATTTAGCAACATGCTAATTTCCATCTGTAGTCCCCAACAATACAATCATTAAACATTTACATATTAAAATACAGTTTAAAAAGTGCAAGTTACCAACGTACCATTCACAGTATGCAATTTTCAACAGAATTATCATTTAGCAGCAAATGATATATGTGCAAATGTAAGGTGCAACACAAAAAAACAGTATTTAGCAGCTACAGATAAAGTGCCTTATATACAACTCTATTAAAACATTAAATAAAAAAACACATTAACTTCAATCAGTGCTGACATTAGTAATCTCAATCGGACTTTCCTGGTTAAATAAAGGTTAAGTAAAAAAAAAAAAAAACAAGATAATTTCATGCTTGTACAAGATATATCACATTATTTTATGATAACAAATTATTTTGTTCGTACAAGATGAGTAATTTTCATGTTATTATGTGAAAATCCACCATGCTCCCGGAGGTTGTTTTTTTTTGTATGCCGGCAGGAAGTGATGCCGATTGCGGTCTCTGAT
>OMNZ01078817.1:0-18489 GCA_900303255.1 Lesueurigobius sanzi
CAAATCAACAAGACAGACAAGCACAGAGCCTTTTGGTAATGGAGGCAAATTGTACATCGAAAGCAAACTCCTGTGTTTCTGTGTTTCTTGTCACAGGGAAGTACATGGCCGGATGCTCCCTGTGATCCTGAGTGGACTGTGAGCTCGGACTGGAGACGCTGGGACAGATTTTCCAGGCCCCTCCTCCTCCTCCTCCCTCTTCCTCCTCCTCCCTCTTCCTCCTCCTCCTCCTCCTCCTCCTCCTCCCCCTCCTCCTCCCGTTTATCATGTCTGTTGTACGTTTCCGACGCCGTTACAGGAAACCTGTTAAACCTATTTATTGTTTTCTATCCGGTGAGTTCTCGGTGCCTTTTGTGCGAGGTCATGTCCACAATGATGCATTTTCAATCTACAAATCTGAAAAAGTTCCAGGCAGCGTCCTACAAAAGAGTTTGAAGGGGAACGTGATATATCGTTTGAGTTGGAAGCATTTGCTGCTTCTTTTAATTTAATTTATTTGGTTATTTGTTTATGAAGGGGTTAAAAGATTGGTTGCCATTCCTATACATGTATTTTTATTAATATTAAGACTTTTTTATTATTATTTGTACTCATTTAGTTTCTTAGTTTGAGACCAGAGCTGCTGCTTTAGACTTTTTTTTACTGTTTTGTTTATTGAATGGAAATTCTAATTACTAAGTGGTTGTTGTTGTGTTGTTGTTGTTTGTATAATTTGAAACATTTGCACAGTGTTTGGCCAAACTGAGATTTTTGTTTCGTTCTCTGCACCGCGCTCACTCTGGCTGCAGAAGATAACGTGTGTGGAGGAACAAAGTATGTTTAAAAATCTGTGCAGGAGCTGGCCATCGTAGGCAAAGCTTCTTCAGTCTTCGTCTGTACTCTGTAGTTGAAGTGTCATACTTAATAGGGCTCGTTATGAAAAGGCTAAGATGTTTTCCAACCTTTAGCACCAAGAGAGGAGGGACTTATATGTTAACTCCTCCTGCTGGTTTGCTCTTGAGAGACCCACGAGCGTGTTTAAGTCTTCATTCGCTGAGGAAGATCTTTGGACAAAGATGGAAAACTTCAACTACAGAGTACAGATGAAGACTGGAGAATCCTGGTCTACGATGGACAACTCCTGAACCTACACAGACCCTTGTCTTAGAGGAATTGGTGATACATTTATCTGGTGTTTTCAAGGCCTAGAATAAATGTTTGTAATACATTTAGACTGAGACACTTTAAAATAGACCCTTTCGCTGCTTATATCATCGGTGACATCAGCTGGAGGCAGGAAGTGAGCGAGAGAAATAAGATTAAACTAAAACTAGCCATTATAAGTGTAAAATTACAACTACAAAACGTGGTCCTGTTGTGGCTTAAGGAGCGAGAACAAGAGTAATAACATTTGAGACGATAAAATAAGATTTAATCTGATTCCCAACAAGTTAGACATTTGTTTATCGTTACTATGACAACAGCTACAATGGAAATAGACAGAATCTAGCTTTCCGCCTCCAGCTAAAGCCCGGGATGTTTACAAGCAATGAAAGGATCTATATGTTATGGAGCTGATGAAAACAAAACGTTTGTCTCATAAGGCAAAGATTCTTCAGTCTTCATCTGTACTCTGTAGTTGAAGAGTGAAGATGTTTTGCCTACCATGGACAACTCCTGCACGACTGAGAGCCGACACAGGACTCATAAATTCACCCAAATGCTGCTCTTCTCGAAAATGCATCATTCTGGAAACATCCCAAACTAGGATTTGTCACAAACACTGGATAAATTAAGCGTAACTTAATCCCATAAGTTGCCATTGTAAGTAATATTTTTAAATTGTGTATATAATATTTAAAGGCAGTGAGTGGAGTTGTTTGTAAATTTGTCCGTGACGTTTCAGTTTGATAAATAAAGAGGCTCAGACTTTTGGCTCACACCGGTTTATTGTTTTTTTTTTTACACGTCGTGACCAAGTACAAAATACAACTATGCGTTTCTCACATACAGTATATCACCCATCCTTAGTCTAGTTAAAGTGTAGTCCAAAATGCACAAAAATAAGTATAC
Source organism: Lesueurigobius sanzi (assembly GCA_900303255.1). Classification (NCBI taxonomy): domain Eukaryota; kingdom Metazoa; phylum Chordata; class Actinopteri; order Gobiiformes; family Gobiidae; genus Lesueurigobius; species Lesueurigobius sanzi. The sequence goes on from OMNZ01078817.1 coordinate 2,053, forward strand.
TCAGTATAGTAAGAAGAACCAAAACTAGTTCGATAAAAAATAATCCTCCAGGCCCCGAATAATCTAGACAGCTTTACAAAACGAGTAGTACACATAGAAGTGAGCGTATCCAAAAGCACTTGAAGGCAAATAACTGACAGGCACGAGTTACAAGATAAATTACTTTTTCATCATAGCTACAGCAAAGGTTGGATCAAAACAGAATCATTTAGACATTTTACATCGTTCATATAAATAGGAATTCTCCGTCAGATTTTCAACAGTTCATTCAATTGCAATTTGTTTCATTCGTCAATAAAGTTTCAGGTCGCATACACGTTTTACACCATAAAGAAAGGATATATTGATTATTATGGACAGCTAAAGGACATTTTTCATTGCAGATATAGACCAGGTGACGCCGCGGGGCCCGACCTCACTCCAGTTTGGAAATGCCATTATAGAGATTTCTTACAATAAAATAATCACGGCCAAACTCCCTGCTACACGTCTGCACGTAACAATTCAATAATGTGGTATTAATTACTCTGCGTCTTCTTTGAGAACTATTTACATCGACGGGAAGCAGCGGGCCGCTTCCATGGCTACATTTTCAACACTCGCCTCGTGTCATTTTCAGCTAAAAAGGAGCACAGCATAGAAATCTACTGAGGTATTATATATGATACGCACCCACATCTAACACAGGCCCAGCACCAGGCCTTTCTGACTAAAGTGTGAAAGCGGACACTACTGCATGGCTGACGGGTACGAGTACAAGCGGGTTTCCACTGGAGCAGCGTGGTGCGGGGCCAGGTCGACCCGACAGGTGCCCAATCTGGGTCCTATAGGGGTTAAGAGGTTAAAGGGTTCATCTGGAACGTAAAGTCACTCCCACTCCAGATTTATTACAGGAGCTGGTCAACAAAAAGACACCACCGGGAGTTCATTCGGGGCAGCAGAGCGTTCGACAACTACGACAAAGACCAGTTATAGCCAAGTCAATCGGAAAGGTACTTCATTGAATATTAAATCATTTCTCAACTGGAGGCTTTTACATAATGGCTTTGTTGTTTCCAGGTTAGGGATGTTCCAATACCGGATTATAGGCTGATACCACAGATTTTTCAGGTATCAGCGAGTACCAGAACCAAACTGTGAAAAGTGATCTAGAAGTGAGTAGATTTGCCCTCAATTTGAGAAAGTAATTACAATTATCTGCCAATGGAACAAGCAAATTTGCACTTAGAATACAATTAAATAAAATAAGGAAAAGTGTCTTATTTCAAGTAAATTTAGATTTGTTTTCTAATTTTGGGTGCAAAAATACTTCCATTGGCAGATAATTTAGGGTGGCCAGAATGATGTCCCAGTTTACCCGGAACAGACCCGATTTTAAAGCCTTTGTCCCATGTCCCCATGACTTCCTCCAAATTCATGGTTTTGTCCCAGTTTCACACCAGGTCTGTCCCAGTTTTGTCCCAAAAATCCTTTTGTGTCCCAGTTTATGATTTGGTAAATCTGGTCACACTCAGATAATTGTATTTACCTTCTCAAATCAAGAGCATATCTACTCATTTCAAGAAAATGTCATACATACTCACATGATCACAGCATTTACATTTACTTTGTTGCCTTCATTTAATCTTTAGAGTGGAAACAGAACAGTGATAGAACACATTTAATATGCACAATGAGCCTTTTTACAGGTTTTGCTCTTGTATTTATTCACACGCATCAGACTGGGGCTCAGCGTATCTGTATCGGAACAACACTAATCCAGGTGGTGCCTGTTTTGGGGTGAAACGCAGCTCCTCAGTCCTGTCCTCCTCAAACCCTGCTCAAAAATCACATTCATGTTTTCCAAAAGCGTTCCACGAAACATCTGAGGTTAGTCATCATTTTCTCACAAATGTGTCCAAAAGTGGTGACAATATTCAAAAACGTGAGTGAAGTTTCCAGTTACCATCAAAATATGATGAGGGAGAACATTTGTCAACTTTCCCAGGAGCGGGGTTCGAAGTGGGCGGGTCCTGTCTATAGAGAGGAGCAACGAAAAGGTTAACGACCCATTCATTTGATCAAATTTGATCAAATCCAAGGTTGTAGTAGTTTGCCCATATACTGTAACTGCATAATTTTGCAGCTTCTTATATTTCAATACTGCTTCGTTTTTGAGCTATGAACGGCTAAACACTTTATATTGAAGTCTGAACATGCTAACTTCCTGCTAACTTTAGCCCACTTTAAAACATCAACTGTTCTCTGTGTGAATCTTCTACAGCAAAAAATTAGATAAATATATAAATTTGTTGCTTTAGAAGATTCACAGAGAGAACAGTTAATGTTTTAAAGTGGCTAAAGTTAGCAGGAAGTTAGCTAAACCGTTCATAGGTCAAAAACGAAGCAATATTTCAATATAAGAGGCAAAGTACACTGGTATATGGGCATTTGAATTTGATCTTGGATTTGATCAAATTTTGTCCAATTAAATCACTATGAACGGCTACACTTTATATTAAGTCCGAACATGCTAACTTCCTGCTAACTTTAGCCCACTTTAAAACATTAACTGTCCTCTCTGTGAATCTTCTAAAATGTTCTTTTTCAGACGTAAATGTGAAGATCTCAGTCGATGTTTGGACGCGGCTCTGGTTTACCTCAAAACCTTTTCGTTGCTCCCCTCTATACGATCCTTTTTGAAAGTGCAAGTTTAACGAACAAATAATGCATTTACCTAAAATAGATTTCCTTTTCCTAACAGCATTTACGGTCAGTCGTGGACCTGGCCGACCCCGCGCTGCTCAGTGGAAACCAGGCCTAAGGCTAAACTGCTGGGAACGGAGGGGGACAGGTCCTTTGGGCGAGCAGACTGTATGATCTTTAGTTGTTTTAGCTGCAACGATACGTCCACACTAACCCATGTTAAAGGTGCTCGTTAGAACTTTTGAGGTTTCGGGGTCTGATACATTCATCCCGCGGTAGAGGCACAGCTGAGGGGTCATCGACATCTGTAGTGGTGGTTAGCGAGACTCTAAGGCACTCCAATGACACTATGGCACGGCTAGTTCAAGAAAACTGAAATCAAAAAGATCCACGTATACACGGCACACACTCGAAAGTTACCAATAAAAAGTACTGCACAAAGTCATTCACAGTTGCAACAAAAAGACGAGGGAAAGTTGAGTAGAAAACCGAGGTCCCCCTGCTGCTGAAGTCTCCGCTCTATGTACACGGGCCGCCTGAAGAGGGAGAGGGGGCCTTTGGGTGCAGGCTGGTCCAGGCGGCTCACGCTCACATCTCCTGCATGGGGTGAGTGAGCTCGATCCTCTCGCGCTTCACGGCCGGCTCAGTGGGCCCTCGGGAGGCGTCGGCATCACTGCCCATGTCACTCATCTCATCGGAGAAGGACGTGTCTGAGGGGGACGGGGAGGGACAGAGACGGGGAACAGAGGGGGACGGGGAGGGACAGAGACGGGGAACAGAGGGGGACGGGGAGGGACAGAGACGGGGAACAGAGGGGGACGGGGAGGGACAGAGACGGGGAACAGAGGGGGACGGGGAGGGACAGAGACAGGGAACAGATGAGCAGCTGTTTTAATGCATCGTTACTCAGCCTTTGTTAGCGTTACTGTGATTATGGAGGAGTGTGAGACGTGCTTATGAACTCATCTTGTGTTCGTAATGTTGGACTGCAGATGGTTTTACCATCACCGCGGTAATAAAAGCTCAGGTAGAATTTTTCAAAGTAAATCGTTTCTCATAAAAACGGAGCACACGGTAAAGGCTGATGACATGGCATCCAATGTGCCACTAAAAATATATGAAGTCAGCAACGGGAAAAATAACCAATAAGCATTTGTAAACACTGTTTTCATAACTTCTTAAAACATTTACAAAACTCCAAAATATCTCCTCATTTGATTGCTCAGACCATGATTATGTTTAGACTTTAGACCAGGGATGTCAAACATGCGGCCCGTGAGCCACATCCAGGCCCCTGGAATATTTAATCCGGCCCCTGAGGCAATTCTCTATTCAAAGTTATCTTTTTGACCAATACATTTACAGCAACTGCTAGAACTCGAAGTCCCATCAGCCACTGCAGTGGCTTTGATAGTCGTATTGGAGGCCATTATGTCTGCTCTGATCTGCATATGAATGACTGTTTCTGTACAGTGTTTTGGCCAAATCACCAAACTGATTTGTTTTGTTGAAATTTGAAAAAGCAGAGTGTCCTTAAACTATATTATTAAATTATTTTGTACATTTTGTCCCACAACCTAAAATGCGCACCACAGCTGTAGACCTTTTTCCTAACCTGAACCATGTGCCTCACCTTTACCAGACACAGGGTGTTGCTATGGCAACTACTGTATTTAGATGCTTAGAAATGTCACACTGTTACCGTTTTATAAAGGATTATAAACCACTGCATCACAAACTGCTTAAAAGTGTAGTTACCAAAGTTATCACAAAATCCAGTTTTAATACAGAATTAACTAATAAGTTTTGAATGTATTTATTACAAAAGCTGATGAACTTGAGCTAGTTTTGGTCAGGTTTACCTAGTTTTACCTATTGTTGATGTTTTAGGCTGTTTGTGGAAAGTGGAGAACATGATTTTAGATTTGTAAGACTCATTGTCAAATGTAATCTAAAAATCTACTTTCATCTTGAACATGTGGACAAAAATATAAATATCGAGGTATGTTCCACATTTGGGTCAAGCAGAGGTTAAGAGATGGACTTTGTGGTGTTATTTTTTTTGCTGTATTGGATTATGCTCAGACCAAAGAAATCTCCTTCGATGGAACAAAGTGGTGGTTCTGCTCAGAGCTTAAGTGCAGACACTCTCCTCGGTGCTGGATTTTACACACAGCAGCGATGCACCAAATGATAATAAATCAGTGGTTGTCCATAGTGCGGCAGAGCGTCTGAAGGCAGTGAGATGTATGTGGGATGAACTCTACATAAGCTTGTACTTTATTATAATTAATGGCTGTGTCACTCAGCATCAGCGCAGCGTGTTCAAGTGTTTTTAAATAACAAAGAGCCCCATAAATCAAAGGAATATATTAGAAAACACTATTGAGGCACAGAACACTGCAGGGCAATTAGCAACCAATATAATTAGGATTTTTTACAGATCCACAGACCAGTGTTCAGTAATTAGATGAATAAAATTAGGGTTAAATTAGAAGAAGATATAGTTAGTAAAATATTACCTTTTTCCAGTAGGGAGGGCATCATGGAGCTCAGGTCACTGAACTGGAAATAAACATCAACAGTATTTATAAAAACATTCAATTTGCCAATATAGTTATAGTAATAAAAGAGTTATAAAATGTCTCTAAATCATGTTTATTGTTGCTATAACGTAGTTCACACATTTGATGATGTCATAATCTCAGATGGAGCTGAGGCCAATACAACGCTATGAGAGACGGCTTTTGAAATAAATCTCTAAAATTAAAATATTTGGTAGTGACTGGATTCACAAACCTGCCATATAATTCTCATGGCTCAAAGTCCTTTCTACTGGCCAACATCATGCACATGTTTTTGAATATTGTCACCACTTTTAAACGTCATTTTGAGAGAATAATTGGACCTCAGACTAACCTTTTTAGTCAGACCTAACTTTAAAAGTTATTAAACCAAATACAGCTAAAGCATATTTTAAAATGAAAAAGAATGAAATGCTGTTTGTTACCAACCCAGTGGGTTACATTAAATAGTCAAACTGATCCAAACAAAGGCTCTTACTTCTCCCATAACAGCTATAGGCGTCTCTCCAGTGGCCTGGGCCACGCGGTGCTCCACCAGGTAAAACATGTACTCATCGTAAAGGAGGCGGATGAGGTGAAAGGAGCCGAAGCTGGCGGCACTGCGGAGGGTCAGGTCCCTAATCACCATGGAGCTGCAGGGGCCAAACACACATGAATACGAGCGCATGACATCCATGTTCCAATAGGAGATCAACAGTGTGTACCTGTAGAAGGACCACTTGAGGAGGAACTGGCGTGCGGCCTTAGGGAAACTGGGGCTGCCCTGGTGTGGCTTCAACACCTGAGTGACCACATTGTCCAGCCACGTGGCCCACTGGTCCAGAGAGCTCTGCTGCTGCAGCGTCACCTTAAAGTCCTGCTCCAAACGCTGCACCACACTCTCATCACACTGACACACCCAGGACGCCTGCTCCTGTGACACAAAACAAACACACCCATCACCACCTGACCTCACACAGGCAGAGCTCCTGGCTGGCTGAAGAGCTGACCTGGACGTTAGCAAAGTCCACTCTGTTGAGGTCCGAGAGCATCTGGTTGATCTGGGAGGTGTTCTGTAGAACAGCACGAGCAGCTTGGGCCAAGTGGTTCAGACTGGTGTAACGCCTGAGAGTCTGTGCAAAGGCACTCACCACAGCCACCTAAAGATTCAACAGTCAGCCATGAAAAACTTACACACAATCATGTAGTTATAGAATATAGATATATAGAATATATCCTCTGGTAGGAGACGAGCAAACATGAAAGTATAATGGCTACCTTAGTGCGGATGATTTCATGAGGAAAGCTCGTCATGGCGCTTGTCAGCCAACTTTCAAGACTCTTGGCAAAGTTGCGGATGGCCTGAGTGAGAGTACCTGAGGAGAACATGTTCATGTAAGCGTTAGGACATGTGTGCGAGCAAATGTGAGTGGTTTTAAATGTCTTTGAGAAAGCACAATAAACATTTTACATGAGTGAGTTTTCACTACCTCACTATGTGACAAAACCTGATTACTTTAGTTGTAAATTGTGTCATTTTGTGTGAGATACTGACTGGGCACTGGGCGCAGCACGTCTGGGATGAGAATCTCCACCAGGGCTTGGTACAGGATGTGGTCACAGCTCCTCATCCACAGCCGCACAGGTTCGAATTTACACAGACACACCAGCTTGTCCCGGGGCAGGATGCTCTCAGGGTCGTCCTCGCTGGACACAAGACACAACCGAGACATTAGCAACCTCCAGCAGGCACCTCTCGTTAACTTTCAATCATATCAAACGTTATGTGATGTGTATGTTTCTTTTTTTTATTGTACTTCAATGCAAAGACAAGTTGAACCTTGTAAAATCATCTCAAATATATTGTGTCACTTTCCACAATATATTTGACTTAAAGCTGCACTACCAAAGTCCTCTTACAAACCAGGTTGAACTACTTACTAAACATATGGACAAAAATATAATGTTTTAGCTAAATTGAATGCTTTTAAGGAATAAACATATTTAATAAACTTTAATGATTTGAGACCCCAGTCCAGTCTTTCTATTCCCACAAATTGCTGTGTTTATATAGGCCGCTAGAACTGATAGTCAGAATTCCTTATTTTTGGACTAACAATACATGGCCAGTGCATAAATGAGTGCGTGCTCACCCGTTGGGGATGGTGGTGCTCCCGTCACTAGATGGCGGCGTTGCGTACCAGAACGTCTGCCAGAGTTTCTCAATGAAGTGGAACTGGAGGTTCATCACCACATCCAGCGTGGCCTACAGCAGAGCGGGGCAGGGGAGGAGACAGGGGGGGAGAGGGGGGCGGAGGGAGGGAGGGGACAAAACACACAGAGCTGAGCCATGGCAACCAGACACACAACAAAGTTTCTCCTCCAGCAGGCAGCCTCTCTCTCGCTCTCGCTCTCGCTCTGGGCCCTGGGGTGAGACAATGAGCCAGCTCTAACACGGCTGCTAACACTCAGCTTTACACGGCCTAAAGTTGACTCCAAGTGCATGTGACAGGTTGTTATCCTTTTGTAATCATGAAGTAGTTTGATGGATAATATCTGTGTAAAGCATTCATCTTGTTTGCGCGTTAGTGACGTGCTGATTTAAAGAAGAAAAGTTGAGGGGGAAGCCATTTTTATTTACTTTTTATGTCAGTGATGTAGATTGTAGATAGAGGGAAAGTTCGATAGGATTCTGACTCGCTTGTTTCTCATTGGTGTAATATAATATGGTTGGCACGGCAACAGTTATGTCCAATGGAGCACCACAGTCCCGCCCACCGCTGGCTGCCGGAAGTAGAAATCCCATTCAAAATCTCCAAAGACTTTTCGAAAAATTCAAATTGTAAAGGTTTAAAAGCACAATCAAGCTAATCAGCTACGTGCTAACTGCTAGCTATAGAACAGATATTTTGTGTCTTTTTTCTCTCCAACTCAGTTCTGCCATGGCCACGCCCCCTGCATTGCCCTAACCTTAACCACATCCCTTTTCCTAACCCTGAACTTAAAACTCACTCTAACCATAATTAACTTTAAAATATAAACTTAATAGCTTAAAAAAAGCCTCACTGGGAGTGTCGTCCAATGAGAATGTGCGGGGGCGGGACTTATGGCAGAACTGGGTTGGGGGGGAAAAAATGAGGCGGATATTTTACAAGCAAGAAAATACCAAATACTTGAAAACACGGTGAAATGCTTTCAGCCAGTACAAGCTTCGCCCTGGTGCCGGAAGTAAAAATACCACCGCGCTATGGCTAGCAGTTAGCACGTAGCTGATTAGCCTCCGTCGTGCTTTTAAACTCTTGCAATTTGAATTTTTCGAAAAGTCTATGGAGATTTTGTATGGGATTTCTACTTCCTGGCACCAGAAAGAGCCCGGATAAGGGTGGGACTATGGTGCTCCATAGGCCGTTTCGCTGCTTACATCATCAGTGACATCAGCTGGAGGCAGGAAGTGAGCAAGAGAAATAAGATTGAACTAAAACTAGCGATTATAAGTGTAAAACTACAACTAAAAAATGTGGTCCTGTTGTGGCTTAAGGAGCACAAACAATCAGAAATGACATTTGAGACGATAAAATAAGATTTTATCTGATAGTTAGACATTTGTTTATTGTTCCTATTACAGCTGCAAAGGAAATATAGAGGGATCTAGCTTCCAGCCTCCAGCTAAGCCCCAAATGTAACAAAAAATAAACATTGCAAACTAGAGAAATCTAGGTAAAATCTTAAGTATACAGTAATAATGTTAAATTTGTTTTGATAAAAAATAGTCTAATAAACCCTCATTCATGTCATGTTCTGGAAACGTTAGGTCAGGCTCCGCACCGCATCAATCCCTCGTTTATGAATGGCATGGCTTGTGGTTTGCCGCCAGCTATATTTAGAAGGTAAACAAATTTAAAATCAATACTGCCTTTGAAATGGGGGCAGTAAACTGGCTTCTGGGCTACATCTGCCTCCGCTTGTTGTGTTTCCAGCTGTTTAGCTTGCAACAGGTCAATACACCACTCAAAAAATACTACTACGCTGCACGAAAGGAGTGTCTGGTTTGGTTTAACAATCCTAAATGTCACCTTTTTTGAAGTTAAGATTTAGTTTAACATAGATTATTTAGCTTCTTCTGGAGGAAATTGCCACACTCTTGTCCTGTTGGCAGAGATTACCTTAACCGCTTAAGCCCAATAGTCCCCAATAACGGGGATGCGCTTTCAGATACAGTTACTAACATACATGTTTTACGCAGCAAAATATTCCAAAATTGCAAATTAGTGACAGCTGATGTGGGATTATCCATTTCTGTTGTTGCTCCACCACAGGGAGGAACAAGGCCTTCTTACAGGAAAATGTGTGGGTTTTTTTCAGGCGGAAACCTCACTTTATTGTCAATCAACATCATTTATTATTATTTCACTTCCACTGTCATCCCTAAACTCCCTCTTGGACATCAAGATTAGCCATGAACACCTATGATGTAAATAAATTATTTTTGGAGAAAAAGGCCTTGGGCTTAAGAGGTTAAAGCCAGTCTGAAATGTCATAAAACAAGCTCAGGGTCTGGCAGATTAGTTTTTTTTTTTTAAGTTTAAATTAGAGAAAACTGCTCCAAACTAGATTAATATTCTCAAAAAATGTAATTTAATCCCATTCTCTTTGTGTTTGTGGTGTAAGTACTACTACTGTACGTCCAATTGCGAATAGAAATGTCTTTGTATGGCCCAGTGCTGGATGTGCTTCTATTGCCTTACTTTTAAACTGATTTGAGGGGTTATTCATGCTGGTTTTAGTGCCTTGAAGAAAGAGCAGGTATCGTACACCAAACAAGTATAAATGAGGTGCAGATGCGGAGGTCAAACATTGCACACTTTAAGTTTAGATGTCCAAAATCTTAGGTAGTAGATGTCCAAAGTTATCTTCTATTTGTCATCATGTTTGGGCAAAAGCCTTCCTTCAGGTTCTAGTGCCTTGCCAAAGCATTGACCTGAGCTAACCCATGTAACTTCCCCTTTCCTGTTGAGGCCATGAGGTGTGTGTGTGTGTGTGTGTGTGCGTGCGTGTGTGTGTGTGTGCGCTATAGATAGAGTTACACCTTTCATCAGCGGTAGTTCAAGCAGTTTTAAAGCAGTCAAAGCAAAGAACACACACACAAAAAGCGACAAAATGGTGTATTCTTTTGCTCCTTTCACGTCTACCGAGGACAAGAACCCTAAAAAGTGTGTACAAAGCAGCGTGTGTGCCTGTGTGTGTCTTAAGCCCCTTTGTTTTGGCGTGAAACCGTGAAGAAAAAAAAAAAAGAAACCTGTCTTAAATTCATCTCGATCATTCACACCGTGCCCACAGATCCTCCCGAGCCTGCGTTTGGCAGGACGCGCGCTCGCCGCTGGATCCAGTTACACACACAGCAGTGGAGGCTTTAATCACATGATATGTTTTTGCTTCCTCTTCAGCTGTCTCCATGGCAACCTTGTTTACGGTTTCCCCCAGCAACAGGTCAAACACAGAAGTCCAAAACAAAAAAAAAAAAGGGGGAGAATTCCCCGTTCCCCTCCGAACGGCAGGGTTTTGCCGCCGTAGAGTTTGCGACGGAGAGAACAGACAAAGTGTCTCAGAGAAAAAGATGAGTAGAAGAGTAAATTAAATGTTTTTGATGTTTGATGGTTAATGAGACGTCTAAAAATAGCATGAATTGCACAGATGGCCCCTGGGTAACTAGGTATTATAATTTATAGTCTATTATGATGTACTGCAAGAAAAGAGTTCTGGTATTAAACTGATTAGTGACTGCACATCAGAGCTGTCAGTGAGTGGGCAGAGAACATTAGCAACTCAAAAAATAGCTAATTAGCTTAGATTAGCAGGAGAGGGGGGGGGGCTCAAGGGAACAAACTCTCAATTAAAATAGTAAAATTGTAAACCAGAGATAAAAATACTGAAGTTGAGGTTTACAAAAAGCGACTTCTAAAAAGCTTGGATTGTCCTTGGCTTGTAAGTAAAGTGATCTGCCAATGGAACAAGTGTTGGTCCACTTAAAATGAGAAAATACCGTATTTTCCGGACTATACAGTAAGTCGCAGCGGAGTATAAGTCGCACCAGCTAAAAAATACATAATTGCATAGTCCAAAAATAGGAAAAAATAGGGAAAAACATATGTAAGTCGCATTTTTGGGGGAAAATTTACTTTCTCCGAGACCAAGAACAGACATTTCATCTCAGGTGTACGGTATGCAAACGTAACACATTGGTGGTTATTCAGCTACAAGAAGCAAAAACAACAAACTGAATAGGGGTCTGGTATGCTAAGTAACATATTAATTAATACAGTATATAAGTCGCACCTGAGTATAAGTCGCAGGACCAGCCAAACTATGATAAAAAAGTGCGACTTATAGTCCGGAAAATACGGTAAATCCAAATGATACACTTTTTCTTATTTAAGTGCAAAAGTGCTTGTTCCGTTGGCAGATCATTTTACTGACCTGCGAAAATCAAGGGAAAATCTACTCATTTCAAAATAATGTCACTGCGTTGTGTCCAAACAAGTAGCAACAATGTAGAATAGAAGAAGGAGGAGGAGGAGGACGAGGAGGAGGAGAAGAAGAAGGAGAAGACACTCATTTGTCTAGTGTGGTCATGCTGTGACATCACCCGCATACCCTCATTTCAACATAGCCGTTTTCTCGAGTTAACCATACAGTATGTGGCTCTCTGCGTCGCCATGGTTACTTACTTTCCTTCAAGTTGTGCCATTTGAGCCGTGAATCATTTTGGCCAGTGGGACGCTCTATATGGACAATAATACCTGCCTGTCAGAAACATGACAGACTTGGTGCTGGACTGTAATCCCCGTAAAACATTCGGCTGACGTTCCACTAGTCACTGGATTTTAAGACGTGGGCAGCTAAGATTTCTGAGCTGCCACCACCTCAATTTTAAACTATAGGAAGGGAACGGCAACCACGTCAACGTTAAGAATACAAGGGGAAATCATTAAGTATTTGAAACTTGCTAAATTGACAAAACGGCCTTTTAATTCAATGAGAACGACGAGGGAGAGTTACAGAAGCTTCTGTCAATGCGGCCAATGATTAACACACGGAGCTTAGTGTGATGTCCGTGTGCCACGTTTCCCCGTTCATACAACAGACATAACGTAAGAAGTTCATTAGAAAACACGAGTTCAGACTCTGAGAACACCTGTGTGGTGTTCTCTACACAGATGCAGGGGCGGGGCAGAGAAACTCAGGTTCTCGGGGGCACTGGGGGGGCATTTACTATTAAATTAAAACAAAAAATAAATAAATAATTAAATTATTGCATCTGAACCCATGTAATTAGACCAATTTCTACAATTACATAGTCCATCGTAAAACATTGTAAATTAATGAAAAAAATGGATGATTCCCATAACAGACTTCCTTCCCCCTCGCTAGACCACGCCCCATAGTATGACGCATTGCTGTAGGTAGGCAAAGATTGTTCAGTCTTCATCTGTACTCTGTAGTTGAAGTGTAGGACGTTTCACTCTTTATCCAAAGAACTTCATCAGCAAATGAGCAGAATTGACATGCTTGTGGGTATTTTAAGAAGAAACCAGAAGGAAGGTCCACCGTCTGTGTAAGTCCTCGGTCGTGCCTCTAAGGTCCACCTCTTGGTTCTAAAGGTTGGAAAAACATCTTGGCCTGTTCACACCTAACGGGCCAAGATGTTTTTCCAACCTTTAGAACCAAGAGGTGGACCTTAGAGGCACGACCGAGGACTTACACAGACGCATTGCTGTAGGCCACTTCTCACTGCCCACCTCTACCAAGGCAGCAAAACACAAAACACAACAGAAACGCCAAACCGGGGAAACCTAGGTATCGCCACTGCTTAATAACACTGCAGCCTTTAGCGTTAATAAAGCCATGCCTAATGTGGTAATGACAGAAGAGGCTCGCAAACACAGAAGCGTAAACCTTAACCAGAGCGAGGCTTCGGGGGCTTGTGTGAGAGTGACAGAAATGCGCCCGCGGACAAAGCCAAGAGCCTATGCGCCTGTCCACAAACCAGGCAGCACAAAAGCTCGAGAGGAGGCCACCGCGAAGACACTGAGACGTCCACCCCGCGCGCTCAAAGGTTAATTGGCATGTCTTGAAAGCCGCGCCGAGATGAAAAGGCGGCGGGAACAAAGGGAGCGTGCTGGGGCTGGACAAGGCAGGCCACGGATAATATGATAAAGCCAGGGTTATGCAGCTTTTAATCACACCGGCTCTCCCGCCTCAAAAAAGCACCAAATTTTAATGTCCAATATTATTCTTCGCCATTCTTGGGAGACTGCACTCACCTCCGGGGGTCTTTCTTCTGCCCACTCACATTCAGTGTCCTGCCCAGGCGCGACTATTCATGTTACGCAACACATCAAAATGTCATTATGCAACGCGGGGTGCTTTTTTGTGAAGTCGTCCTTGGAACATTTGACTAATTTACCAATGAAACCTGCATGACCGTTTTCGGCTAGACGGCAAGAGCTTACCCACCTGTTGCACACATTGCTGTGCCATTGATTCTCACAATTTACCCCTCAAGCCTGACTTAAAATAGTGGTTCCTACACTTTTCACTCCAAGTACTACCTAAGAAAAATTATATTGTCAGTGTTTATTCATCAGGTCTGAAATATTATATTTACAATAGCCAGACACAAAGACTAACTAAAAAGATGGCAAATACATATTCAGGGTTTATACATGATGCAGCATGTCAAATTTATTGCTTTTTAATGCTATTTTAATACCCAAATACTAGATTTTGAATGCCATAAATGCAACAATACTGTGCGTACATTCCACCAAACAGATGAATTTCCATATTCAGTATACAATTTTATACAACGGGAAACTGTTACACAGAACTCAAGTAAAATGTCTTCACAAACGGCAATTGAATGTATTTTAGACAAAAAATTTGGTATATTTGACGAACTTCTGCAGTAAAATGAGTCAAGCCATTTCATTGTGCATGTTGCATTCCCAACATCCCTAATGCGTTCCTAACATCCCAATCATTCACAAGGATCAGTTTATAAGAACATTTCACAACTTACGAGGCCACTTTTCAGGTTCACCGTCACATTAATGGTGAAAACTAGCCTTCCTGCTCACAGTCAATAAAAATGCTTTACAATTACACAGACAGGCCCACCCCCCACAATTTCTGATTTTCTTCTAGTCGAGTTAGCAGTCCCACCGAAAAAGTAAAATTATGCTGTATTGACCACTGTTGAAGATCTCCGTGTTTGTATCTTAGTTTGAATCAGTGATAAAATATATTTGCAGTGCATTAATGACAAGATAATTTATGTTGGAAGTTGTCCATATTAATGTAACAAGGACCATCCAGTTATTCTCTCTGCAAACCCATTTCTTTACATAAACAGCAAATATCTCTTCTACTACTATCTCACGGTATTATAGCATCAGGTAGATACTATAGATATAGAGTATTGGTATAAGAAGTTTAAAAAAAGCTGGATCGGTGCAGCTCTAGTTTGGACCACAATGAACAACAAACAAAAAGAACGTAAATAGGAACAAGTAGAGGGCAGTTGAAGTAAGCAAGGCTAGTTTCTCGGTCTTGGTTTCCTACGAGACGTAATATACAGTATTTGTTGACGGATCACCAGAAGAGCAAATGCTTTATGTCAATGCATGTTATGACTGCCAGCAATTTTAATCTCCAAAGACATAAACAAAAGGATTAGGATTCGCACAACAGTGGTGTGGCAAACAGGAAGTGGGAGTGTGCGTTGAGCAAGCCGCTGCCTCAGTGTGTTATGGTATTAGATAAGGATCAGAAAACACATGTGCCATTACCGTGCTGGACCAAATATGCTGCTAATAACACCTTCGATGCCCCTCGCTCATTACGATGATAAAGGAGACTTGTCTTTCTAAAGCCTTACTTACCTCGCAGTGGTCTCTGTAGAGCTTCTGCAGTTTCTTGATATCGCTGGTGTTGATGCGCTCCGGCAGAGGCTGGGAGCCCAGGTCAGGAGAAGGGAACGGAGGCAAGGTGTGAGATGTGTCTGAGGAAAGAGATAGAGATGACAGCTGTCAGTCACTGCGCCACACAGACTGCAGACAAACAAGTTTACTGGGTCTGTGTGCTCTCCAGACTCAAACAAAACGCAGTCAAAGTGGTCCGTATACTGTAGATCATATATTGTATATTATAGTTTTTGGTCCTTTTTGTTAGAAAGGAGGGGACTTCGGTTTAACTTTAACTTGAGGTGTGAATAGGTTAAGATTGTTTTTCTGCAATCTTTGGAAGCTCTTTGGATAAAGAACAAAACGTCCTACACTTCAACTACAAGGTAGAGATGAAGACTGAAGAATTGAATAATCTTTATTGTCATAGCAACAAGTACAACAAAAATGTTGTAGTCCAGTTGGTCTTCCAAAAAATGTCAATAAATGTTAAAAGGCAATTAATTCTTTAAAATGACACGCGACACACTCATCAGTTACATTAGGCCTATGGTCGGTTACATTAGGCCTATGGTCGGTTACATTAGGCCTATGGTCGGTTACATTAGGCCTATGGTCAGTTACATTAGGCCTATGGTCAGTTACATTAGGCCTATGGTCAGTTACATTAGGCCTATGGTCGGTTACATTAGGCCTATGGTCAGTTACATTAGGCCTATGGTCAGTTACATTAGGCCTATGGTCAGTTACATTAGGCCTATGGTCAGTTACATTAGGCCTATGGTCAGTTACATTAGGCCTATGGTCGGTTACATTAGGCCTATGGTCAGTTACATTAGGCCTATGGTCAGTTACATTAGGCCTATGGTCAGTTACATTAGGCCTATGGTCAGTTACATTAGGCCTATGGTCAGTTACATTAGGCCTATGGTCGGTTACATTAGGCCTATGGTCGGTTACATTAGGCCTATGGTCAGTTACATTAGGCCTATGGTCGGTTACATTAGGCCTATGGTCAGTTACATTAGGCCTATGGTCGGTTACATTAGGCCTATGGTCAGTTACATTAGGCCTATGGTCAGTTACATTAGGCCTGTGGTCGGTTACATTAGGCCTATGGTCGGTCACATTTGACAGCATTCAGTGGCAACTGCACTTGGATAAAAACTGTTCTCAAATCTATTTGTCCTGGTCTTAATGGACCTGTGCCTACTCCTTGAAGGTAG
>OMNZ01078835.1:0-11623 GCA_900303255.1 Lesueurigobius sanzi
TCCTAAATGCGGGTTTAGCCAATCACAGCAAGTCATGTGACTTATCACCCACAGCAGGAAATCTAGTCAGGAGGAAAAGCACAAACATCTTTTCCATCTACAAACGCACAAAGTGCTTCCCCTTGCTCTTTTTTTAAAACGAGAAATGGTCGGTATTTCAGCTAAAATGGAGCCAATTGTGGCATCTACGAAGTCCTCCGAGGTAGCCATGTTTGTTTTTGCCGGGGCTGACTGTGGTCATACCTACATGTCCCGCCCCAAACTACACAGCAGCCTGTCATTGGTCCGAACCACTGGTTGTGACGAGACGCACCTATCAGCTTCAAGATGGATTTGTTGTGAGACAAGGTTTTTTGCCCATCTTATCAATCAATCAATCAATCAAAACTGTATTTATAAAGCACTTTTCATACAAAATGCAGCTCAAAGCGCTTATCCTCCTTATTCAGGAAGTTGCAATGGGGGCTGCCATTTTGTATTTCTGGTCAACTGCAGGTCTGACTTGAGCTGATATTGGCTTTGATTTTTGTTTTTGGTGAAACGTAACATTTACAACAAACCTCTGTGTAAATATATCCATCAGCTTTGGTCCTTTAGAGTTTCTCACAGACAATTAGCCAATTAGAGTCACAACAAAAAGGCAGCGATAATATCGCAAAAAAAATATTTTAGGTGACTTTTTTCATGTCGTTCTTCCTCTGAAACTAAACCTGAGCCACACAAACTTATTTACTTTAAGCTTTTTTACAAGTTTTTGGTTGATTCCCTTTTTATTTTCTTCACTCTCTTACATTGACGACAATGGAAATCTCAGCTCACAGGAAGTGCTAATAAAAACAGGAAATGCTTTTACAACAAAAGTGGGCGGGGCAGAATAAGGTGGATAAAAATACTATAGCGGCTCCTTCCCTGAGAGAGACTTGACTCACCTTTGCTGGACTCCTGTGTCTTCTTCTCTGTTTCATCCTAAACATAAATCCAGATTGTCAGCATAAATGATCATCATTGAACCGTCTGTAAATGTAGCAGAGCAGGACCTTGTTGGAGACGGTGGAGTTTCCTTTATACGCCTTCTGTTTGTGTTTGGCCATGGAGATCCAGCTCGGAGGCTCAGTCCCTGCTTCTGGAACATGACGAGAGGAGAGACAAAGGACTGTTACTGCAGGACATTTTCATTTACACGTGTATTTAAGTAGTACATGAATACACAAAGACGAGGAACTGGGCCAAGGTCAGAGGCTGTTTCTCTATTGGCAGGTTCATAAAGCTGCTAATGGGACATACAGTGTTGGGGAGTAACGAAATACATGTATTTAAAATATGTATTCAGAACACTCATTTTGAGTAACTGTATTCAGGTACAAATACTCTCTCATTTGAGGGTATTTCGAATACAGTTACTTTCCAAATACCAAAGGAATACAGAGAGAGAGAGGAAGGAGAGAGAGAGAGAGGGAGAGGAAGAAGAGAGACAGAGAGGGGAAGGAGAGAGAGAGGAAGGAAAGGGGGAGAGAGAAAGGAGAGAGAGAAAGAAAGGAGACAGAGAGGACGGAGAGAGAGAGGAAGGAGAGCGACAGAGAGAGGAAGAGGAAGGAGAGAGAGAGCGAGAGAGGAAGGAGAGAGAGATGAAGGAAAGAGGGAGAGGAAGGAGAGAGGGAGAGAAAGGAGAGAGGAAGGAGAGAGAGGAAGAGGAAGGACAGCAACAGAGAGAGGAAGAGAGGAAGGAGAGAGACACAGGGGAAGAGAGACGGAGAGGGGAAGGAGAGGGAGAGAGAGAGAAAGAGAGAGAGAGAGGAAGGAGAGAGGGAGAGAGAAAGAAGAGAGAGACAACAGTTGGTGTAAAAGTGTCACTACATATTTTTAATCTTTCACCATATTTATACAAAAATATAAAGCAAATCAAGGTGAAAGTATCTAAGTATTCAGAATACAGTACACTGATTGGGCAAAGTAACTGAATACGTTACAAAATACATTTTAAGACAAGTATTCAGTATTCTGTAACTGAATACAATGTCAAAGTATTCTCCCCAACACTGGGGACATACATGTATAGATACAAAGATGTGTAACTATATAGAATTAGTTATTCAAAAATATTGCCTTTTTTTCATGGTTCAAAACTCAAAAAATCAAACTAGGAACTGAATATGGAGAAATCCCTCTGAATCGTAACATCTGTCTTACTCGAGTATCGTTTTCGGTTTGGAGCATTTTGCTGAACTGACCTGAAGTTCGTTTGAGTTTATTCACTGCCTCCGCCTCCGGTTTGCGTGGCACCACAGGCTTCGTGCTGACTGGTGGGTTGGGCGCAGCAGGCTTGTTTGTGATTGGCTGGTTCAGTACCGTCGGCTTCGCTGTGATTGGTGCATTTAAAGGCGGAATCTTGACTGTGATTGGCTGTTTTGTGGGCAGCGTTTGGACCTGAAAAGATACACATTTAAAACGACAAGATGTGTAAAAATGGCTAGAATTGACAAGATGTTTGGCAATGAAATCTAAATAATGGATAGAATTTAGAAGAGAAAAATGCATTTCAAATTGAAATCTAGAGCCTTAACTTTGATGTAACTTGAGAATAATGTTGTAATGTAAAAGTCTTCACCTGTTTGTGTTCGTCTTCAGCGATGAACCTCTGCAGAGCCTGGGTCCGTCTCAGACGCACCCCAAAAGGATTCTGGGTAATGTCCTCTGCAGCTGAGCTCTCTGGAAATAAGCAAGGCAAGTTTATTATCAGAGTGCTTCACAATTACATACAATTTATTTACAATAAAATACATGTCATCACTACATTTTATATCTATAAACACATCTTGGTGGCAGAAGTACAATTACAATCATTATGCTACACCAGTTCTTCTATATGACTTTTTGTCATCAGCCCCTCACTCACCTCCACACTCTGCCCTGATGATGCTTTCAAACTGTATTTAGCCAACATATTAATACTTATTATAAGTTATACGTCTGTGTTTTTGGCATTTAATATAAATAAAATATTTCCATTTAGCACTACATTTATATTGGTGAAGAGACATCCCACTGCCCTTAAACGTTTCTCTCTGTAGTAAACTCCTCTTGGTGTAAAAGAGGTAAAAAAGTTTTTCCCATGAAGGGCCAAAATAGTAGCCTGGCAAGCCAGACTATAGCATGAATTGGCCACTAGGGTGCGTCTAGTTTACTAGGCTACCAAAATAGGCTATAGAGGGCCAGAATTAGCAGGTGAAGGGACAAACAATACTGTTTGGTATAGAAAGACCAAATTCAAACAGATCTATGAATAAATGTCCTTTAATTACTGTGCCATTGAGTAGGACATATTGTTTTAATGTCCTTAATAAAAACCATTGACAGACTGACCCTGCAGTAGAAGACTACTACTGCTATTAAACAAACAGATTTGAACAATTCATAAGGACTTCACCTGAACTGAACCTTTTCAAACTTTTGACCAACACGGTACATTAGGTACAGCCCTACTTACTGCACAACAGTGTTATTTAAAGTAATATTACAGAGTGGAGTTTAAACCTAAAAGTTTCCTGACGATGCTCTTAAATCAGCTGCATGATCTGCCCGTGCACCGACATATTTTGTCTTTTTTCTTATTCATGTCACAGAAATAAAAATGTATTTAAATGTTGTCAATCCCTGGTGAAAAAGGGTATTTTCAGATAAAGTGTATTATAAATATATTCTACTTTCCATAAATATATTTTTTATTTCATACAATATACTTGTATACAGTATAAAATAAATAATGCTCTTGGTACCATGCTCAAGGACAACAGTTGAAAACTAGCTCTGAAAGCGAAGTATTTCTGTCCTGGTTTTAGGATATTTTGTTTTGGTACTACAAATACTTCAATACTCTGCTCACCTGCTGGCGTTACATCAGCCTGAGTTTCTGAAGGCTTTGCTCTGATCTGGTCTCCATCTTCTCTCTCTGGCCCTGGTTCTGGTCTGGACTCTTCGACTTTGTGGATGTCAGGTCTGGACTCCTGGACTTGGTGGCTGTCAGGTCTGGACTCCTGGACTTGGTGGCTGTCAGGTCTGGACTCTTGGACTATGTGAGTGTCATTTGTGGTCTCTTGGACTTTGTGGCTTTCTGGTTTGGACTCTTGGACTTCGAGGGTGTCATTTCTCATCTCTTGGACTTTGTGGCTCTCTGGTTTGGACTCCTGGACTTTGTGGCTCTCTGGTTTGGTCTCCTGGACTTTGTGGGTGTCAGGGGCTTCCTCCAGGCCTGGTTGTGACTCTGGATCAGGTCTGACCTCTCCGGGGACACCAGGGCCTGTTCCAGTCTCGGTCTCTGGAGCTGTGAGGGGCTCGCTCTCGTCCCTCTCCCCGATTGAGAGCGACCTCTGCCAGGCCGCGGCGACGGTGAACCTGGCTCTGCTCGGCTCCGCTTTCCCTGAATTTTCTTGTCTTAATTCAATGTTTTCCACATTTTGAGACTCATTCGGAGAGACTTTTATTTCTTCTTCTCGTGTTTTGTCAGAAATCTCAACCTCTGATTCTTCAAAGTCCTCCTCCTCTGTCTCGACCAGCAACACTTCTGCACCTTCTAGTTCTTCAATTTTGTCATTTTTGTCAATATCCTTTTCACATTTTCCAAGACCTTCCTCGTCTGGAACGTTACTCTCTGAAATTGCTACACTTTCTTTTTGTGTTTTCTCAAAAATGTCAACATCTTTTTCAAAATCTCCCAAACTTTCTTCCCTTTGCGACTCCTCTGTTTCACTGATTGGAATTTCCACACTTTCGTCTCGCATTTTGTCAAAGAATTCAACTTCTTTTTCAAATTTCCCCAAACTTTCTTCCTGTTGCGTCTCCTCTGTCTCACCAATCGAAATTCTTACACTTTTGTCTTGCATTTCGTCAAAAAACTCAACTTCTGTTTCAGTTTCCCCCAAATTGTCCAGTTCCTGCATGTCTTCCATCTCCGTGAATTGTTCAACTTCTTGCGTTTTCTCACCTTGGTCCAAAACGCCACCGTCTGGTTTCACGACTTCCTTGAAACCGTCAGAAAACCGAACGCGTTTCTCTGCGTTCGGCGACACCAGGTTTATTTCCATAGTCGTCTTCGATGTTTTACTTTGAGGCATTTCGCAAAATGTCAAATCTCTCTCCTCTCCGTCTTCTGCATCTACAACTTCCTCTTGGGACTTTGCCTCCTCTTCATCGTCTCGCTCTATTTGTGCAATTTGTTCCAATTCAAATTCAGTCCTAAGAATTTCCAAATCGTCTCGGTCGCAAATCGCAGTTTCCTCTAGCTCCAAATCCTCCTCTACATCGGAATGATCTTCAATTTTGACGAGTCCGGCAGAATTTGGCGACTCAACTTCTGGCTCAATCTCACAGTTTTCGTCAGACTCATGTTTAAAATCACAATTGGATGTTTCTTGCAGTTTCTCTCCCTCTTTCTCTTGTTGCTCTTCCTGTACCAATATGGCCGCCTGTGTCTCCTCCTCTTCGCTGTCTGTAACTTCCTGCTCGATGCTGTCCAGGATTTCGTCCACTCCTTCCCGATCTTCTTCTGGAATTTCTTTATCGATGAAATTCGGTTCATGTTGCGTCTCCTCCTCTTCACTGGCTGGTTCTGTGATGAGTAAATCCATTCTGTCTCCAGATTCTTGAAAATCTTCTTTGGCGTTTTCTGGCATGAGCTGAAAAAGACGACAAATCAAATTGAAAAGGCAAAAGTCGTTTTTCGCAGTGACGTATATCGGAGTGCGGGCTGGTGTTTTGAGTCTCTATGTTAAACCACACGTACCTGACTTGGTCTGAAATGCTCCACCTCCAGCTCCTCCTCCGATTGCTCTTCTGCACTTTTCGCTTCGTCGTCGGCGTCTTTGTAGAAGGACACGCCCGCTTCTTGCACGTCTGCCTCTACTTCCTGCTCCTCGGGCTCTATTTCCTGTTGCGCTTCTTGGTTTTCTTCTTCTGGGGCATCATTATGGTCGTCTTCGGGGGTTTGCGTGTGGGCCGCTGCCTCCTGCGTCTCCTCCTGCGCTCGCTCCGCCTAAGAACGTCACAAAAGTGTAATAATCGTCAAAGATGCTTGGAGCTCAGGAGTTCAGTAATGTGCAAGAGTTTGAAGTTGTATAGATTAAAGTTAACAGACTCTCTCAGCTGTAGAGCTCCCAAAGAAAGACCGGAGCCGCTGCAGACTCATGACCGCACATCTACCACATACCGGATGTCTATTTTAATCTATTTAGTGCTTAAGAGATGTTCGTATAGTTTATTTACAGAGAGACGCTAAGAGACTATCTTTACTCTTATTTTATTATTATTACTATTACCTGTTGTTTTGCTTCTCTGATGACACTTCTCCTGACTTTGTGCACCCCCCTGTGTGATCCTGTCCTAAGAGCTGTTGTGACAAGTAAATTTCTCCATTGTGAGATCAATAAAAAACTATCTTATCTGATCTTATCTTATGTCCATAAATTCTCTTTACAATTTTGAAAAAAGGCAGTCGATAAGATTTGTTTTATTGTAATAAGCGGTTGTCAAAGGCTTTTTACCTCATTTAATACACCTCTATATGGGAACCATTAGTTTAATACACCTCTATATGGGCACCATTAATTTAATACACCTAGGGCTGAAACAACGAATCGATTAATCGTCAACTAATCGATTATTGGAATAGTTGTCAACTATTTTAGTAATCGATTAATCGTTTCTGGGATATACAGACTTACAGAATTACATCAAAATTTTGTATTTTTTGTGAAAAAACTATGTTGACTCTGAAGGTTCTAGAAGTTTTTTTTGCAAATATTTTTGCTCTGATTGTTCCAAATCTTTGATCATAATCTAATCCGAGCAGAAAAAGGACTCTCTCGCTCTCACTTTTACAATCCCAGAGTGAATTTTAGAGGTTCTTAGCTTTCAAATGAGGAATGACATGTGGAACTTGTACAAAGAGCATCCTACAAACATTAGCTTTAACTTTACTCCATCAAGACGTCCTCAAACGGTGTCACTTTAAAAGCTTTTAACAATTAGACTTTCCATGCACCTTTTTGCGCCTACCTAAATAATCGTTAGTGACAGCCCTAAATACACCTCTATATGGGCACCATTAGTTTAATACATTCACAACCACTGATTACAATAGAACACATTTACTTGGGGGTAAAAAACGTGAAGCATCCCTAAAAAGTCAGTCAAACTAATAATGGCTCCTGTGTGTGATTGAAAGCCAATGAGAAGATAAAATCCTGATTGCTGTCAGATCTGGACATAACTGTGTTGTCCTCACCTCTGTCTCCTCCCCCTCTGTCTCCCTCTGCTGGTGATCTGCGAGGGTCACATCCAACCCGCTCAGAGGAGTTTTTAAGGAGCTCAGGACCTCCAGCAGCAGAGAGCTCTCCCCCTCAGCATGTCCCTCCTCTCCTCCCTCTCCCTCCTCTCCGTCGCTCAGAGCTGCGCCCAGTTTTTCCTCCAGAGACGACTCGGACAGACAGAGCTGGTTTCCGGAGCCGTAGGTGGTGAATCCCACGGGGTCCAGCAGGTACTCCCTCTCACCGACAGGGGGCTCTGGACTCGATCTGAACAGACACAACAGGGTTCATTCTCTTTCTGAGACGCAATTTTACTCATTTAATAATCTCTTTCAGGCCAGACGCTGCAGGTGAATAGGGAACATTTTAATTGAGAGATATCAATTTGAAACTTTTGCTGTATATTACTGACAAACGTTTTCTGTCATTTTATGTTTTCATGTAAAAAATAAGGTATTTAATTCAGTTTTTCATAGGCAAAAATTCTTCAGTCAGTTTTGTTTATTTATTTGAGGCTGCACCAGATTTATTATGGCTGCACCGGATTTAGCACCATCCAGTGGCGTTCCAAGGGTGTCTTGGGGCCCCAAGCAAAAATCAATAGGGGGCCCTATATATAATATTATTGATAATACTTATATATTTAGGTGGACATGAGTATATATTATAAAAAATATACTGTATACTATTACTGCCGAATTAAAGGTAACACCTTAGAGCACGCAGTCATTTAATATTATAACATGCAACTTGTTGGAACATTAGACGATGCTAAACAATCTTAAATTAGGCGTTACGCTAATGAGGATCCACTCGTGACCGCGGCTCAAATACACTCCATAAACTCCACAAAACCAAGAAAAATATCCCACAGCAGATTTGGTTCATGAAATGACAAAACAATGTTACAGAAGTGTAGAGTCAGAATAAAAGTCCCTTAGCCAGGGTTAAATCCTTTCAAATGAATGAAACTACTGCAGAGGCATTAGACCGCTACTTCCAAAGCATCGCCAGTGGGGAGAGGAGGAACACAGTGCGTCACCTGACCTCCCAGCTACAGTTTCTCTATCTCTCAGAAGAAAGGTCTTGGATGTTTTATAATAAACAGGTAGGCTATATTTCCTAATAATAAATAATAATGGAACAGAGTTATAACTTAGAATATTATGCCTAAGTCTCTTCCCTCTCTGCTCTGAAGATAGAACCAACCAAGACTGAGGAGGGACTGCTAAAGAAGGGGTATAAATAGCGCCAGAATCATGTGTGGTGACAAGATGTAAATTGCACCATTGCAATTTCCATTGACCATAATATTGAAGTTCTGCTGCTGTGAGTTGGCTGATAGTTGGCTCTTTGGGGGCCCCTGCCAATTTAGGGGGCTCCAAGCCACTGCCTGCTTTGCCTATTGGCAAGGAATGCCGCTGGCACCATCCTTAACAAGACGGAATGTAATGTGTAAAAATGGCCATAATTGCCTGTATTTTCAGCGACAAAATCTAAATTAATGGATCGAGCCAGTTTTAGTTCAGACACTGTTTGGATCTTGTTTATTTTTTTCATAAGCTAGTTATTAGTGAATATTATTAGTGAATCTGTGAAAAAAAAGGATGAGGTTTTTTAGTTCCAGTTTTTGGTTCCAGAGTTTTAGGAAGCTATAATATAATAAATAGTACCATGATGTATAAAGCAGATTTGCTCCTAATACTAGGACTGGGACAGTAAACACTAGTATATGGTATGAGATAATGGCCATAAAACCACGGCTCCCATGCCTAAACAATAATCAATTGCATGAAAAAAACACAACATAAATATAAACAGTAATGTTAAAATTGCAAACCAAATCGCAATCACAATTTCTGTTTGAAAAATTGCAATTAGGTTTGTTGTCGAATTCACACAGCCCTAGAGAGTATGTATGTAAACGCACTCTGTATCCCCCATGACTGTCCTCACCCGGGAGTGCCCTGCTCCTCCTCTGTGTCCTGGTTTAGTCCCTGGTCCAGGTTTTGGTCTGGGTTTGGTTGACAGGGCTCAGCTGAACTCTCCTCTCTCTCCTGTGAATCCTCCACATGGTTTAGTTCAGTCGCGGCTTCAACACCTTCATCTTTCAGCTCCTCGTCTGCCTCCGCTGAAAAACACACACAGTTTACCACATTTGAAGTCAAAATACACAATGAAATAATACAAGAAGTAAAAGAAACCAAATACCTTGGAGTTATACTCGACAGTAATCTTAAATTTCAAAGTGAGGGCAAAAGTTTTAGCCGTTTCACTGTACAAGCAGGCACTTAAGGTATTTGACAAAAAACCCATGAGACGCATCACTGTGATATCATTCAAAGGGATCACTTTTTCACTTTTGAAAATGTTGTAAATTTCAGTATTTTGACATTGGTTTCTAAATGTTTAAATAGCTGTATGTGGCAGATGGTTTCAGCTCTCATTGTGTCAGGCCTCTCTTGGACCCTCTGTCAGGGGGGACTGTGTTCTTCCAAAATGTAGAAGATCTTTTGGCCAGTCCAGGTTCTCCTTTAATGGATCTGGACTGTGGAACTCTCTGGCCACAGACCTAACACTGCAGACTGACAAGAACGTCTATAATAGAGCTCTGAAACTGTGTTTGAGGTCTGGCCAAAGCTGCACACATGAAAACCCTGTATGAAATGTAGTTTCCTTTTTATATAATCGTTTTTTAAATATTGTATTGTAATGTTTGTTTTGTATGTCCTCCTGTGAACAGGTGTTGAAAATTAGCAGTCTATTTACTATGTAACACAATGCATCTAGTCCGTCCAATGCTCTTGTTATGTCCATATCAAATAAATTAAAAAAATAATCATTGGGTCTTAGTTAGTGATGGGATTTAGGGTTCTTTACAGGGAGCCAGGTCTTTGGGATCTATTAGCTTCAAAGAGCCGTTCAAAATATAGTACCCTGTTCAAGGGGTACTTTACATAATTTCGCTCGGGATCAATAAAGTATTTATCTATCTATCTATTCATCTATATTAAGGCATAATAACACCTTAGGAGCACTTTGACTTCTGCGCAGTAATATCTTCACTCTCACACTAGGAGTGAAGATATTACTACGCCTTACAATATAGTACCACTACCATAGTACCCATCAGCTTAGAAATTCAACATGCTTCATTCTGTGTAACTATACTTGGATCGTGTAACTTCTCACATAAGCGTATTTATAGGGAAAATGTGGAAGCGCTTGGTGGCTTCTAACTTCACCCTGTTTAGATCAATAGGAATATGCTGTAAGAGGCTGAATGCTCACAACATCTTCAGTCTATTTGCGTGACTGAGGGCAGACCAGACAGGTACGCATCGTCTAAGCTCAGGTAAGAACATATCTCAGCATGTGTTTGTGTTGGAGCGATGGAGTTGTCCATCGTAGGCAAAGATTCTTCAGTCTTCATCTGTACTCTGTAGTTGAAGTGTAGGACTAAGATCGAAACGTCCTACACTTCAACGGCAGAGTACAGATGAAGACTGAAGAATTCTTCCCTACGATATCTCAGTGGCCTATTCAGCAAACTGGAACAAAACCTGAAAATTAAAAAAAATTGACTTCTGCTTGTAGTGTCTCACCTTGTGCGTCGTTCAAAGTGTCGTCCAGAACAGACTCGGCTTTGAACTTCAGCTCCAGCCTCTGAAACAAAGAGATTTAACATGAGGAGGAGGAAGAGGAGGATGGAGGCTCAGATGATGAAGAGGAGTCTCAGATGATGAAGTCCTCACCGTGGCTGGTCTCCTCCGCTGACCCCGGGGCCTCAGTCCCAGTTTGTGTCTCGCGGCTGAACTGTCCAAACAAACAGAGGCTGAGGCTGGAGAGCTGAAGTCTCCTGGAGCCACCACCAGGGGGCTCCCTGCTCCACTGGAGCCCAGGTAAGAAGACTGAAACACACAGTTCACACTGAGGTCATCTGCTTGTGCATCTGGACAGTGTTTTTCATGATTAATCATTTGGCTGTGAAAAGCGTGTCATTTTTTATTCATGAAACTACAGTGACGCTGCATTTTGAATATTAAAGATAATGTTTGTAGGATCCTCTTAGTGGTTGGACACATGTACGAGGACAATAGCATCTTCTGTTCATTTTTTTTTGGTCTGGCACTCTGATTTTGGTGCTAAAGTTAGACCTGGTGTAGACCTGGGGTAGACCTGGTGTTAATCCACATACTGTACTAAGTTTTGTATTAGAGAAACAGATTGTCCAGAATCATCAAAATTCCGATCATTGTGCACATGGCTTTAAAGACCTGTAAGTATTATCCTCCGACTCTCAGTCAGGAGGCTGTGGCTGAAAC